>JAVCKT010024173.1:0-17522 GCA_032273925.1 Rhynchotus rufescens
GTTTGTTTTTTTTTGTTTGTTTTTTCGCCAGAGTTTTAAATTTTGCTTCTTTGAACTGTCCTGATTTCAAATGATCCTTATCAGTGTAAAAACATAAGAGTTCAGAAGAAAGCCCCTTAAATTGAAAGGAAGGAGGGATACTGTCTCTGAAGATCTGAGTTTGCTCAATCTTCGTAATTCCAGATGTCATACAAGACATTTATCCTAATCGTACGCTGCTGCAGGTTATTGTTTTGACATTATTCTAAGTGCAATAGACCTGGCTGATCTTAACTTTCTTTATTCTAGGATGAAGAGGAGTTTTACTACAGTGGTTCACAACACTCGGTGATTCTGGAGTGGTTGGGCCTTGGTTTAACTGTCTTCACCCAGACTGCAGAGAACCTGGGGGCTGAGAATCCAGGTAAGAAACTTGCCCTCTGTAGGTGTGTCTGGAAGCTCATCTTCTGGAGCTATGTCTGCCCAAACAATGCATGCATTGACAAAGGAAAAATACTGCTACTTAGCAAACACTGGAAGGTGGCTGATACTGCACGTAGTGAAAAGGAAATTAACCTTCTTTTCCACATCATGATCTGACTGCTGCATTATGATTCTGCCAGAATGTGGCTGCCTACATCTAACTAGTGACTTTCATAGGTGGTCAGCAGGAAAGAGAAGAGGAGCAGGAAGCTGAAGCAGAAGAGGAGCTATTGGAAATCCAAGAGGAGGCTGACCTGATTCAAGCTGACAGAGTGATTGAGGATGAAGAGGCAGCAAAGCCTCGAAGGAGGAAGGAGGAAGAACATAGGGTCTTTCATGAACTGGCCAGTGTGCTGCTGGCTATGAAGCTGGAGAACCAGGAAGAAGGAACAGCCCAACCACAGCAGAAGGCTATGCAGTGGGAGGTAACTGCATACACTAGCATATCCTGGTGTGCTTGAGTTTGTAAGTAGTACATGAGGATGCTCCTACAGAAGAAACTTTCCTATAACTGCTTGCTTGTGGGGGGGTATCGTTCTGCAGGTAACTGCTGCTCAGAAGAGAAAAATGAAACAGAAGATGAGGGTTGAGCTTCGTAAAGTGAGTGCAATGACACAGCTGGAGACCAAGACTATTCAGAATGTGTGGCACCTTGACCTGAGTACCCGCTGGAGGCTTTACAGGTGACAGAAAATTTTACAGAGTCTGTAAGGCAAATGTGTCCTTATGTCAATCAGAGTTGCTTCTGTCTACACATGTTGAATTCATTATCTGAACATACTCCTCTCTGTAAGATATTTGTTCTCACTTGGCTTATGCTTATGCTGGCAGGACAGTGCAGTCATCACCGCTCTGTGAGTTGGGGACTGAATATAGGTGGTATTCTTCTCTTGTCTAGAAGATACAAGTTTTGAACTGACTCTCTAGAAAGCTTACGTATCACTGTTCTGTTCCCCATGTTGTGTATGATAATGGTACTTCCTTCTTCCTCCAGGCACTGGCTGCAGACCTATCAAAGCTTTATTCGACGGAGAATTCTGCAGCATGAACAGCAATACCAAGCAGCAGCAGAGAGGTTGGCAGAACTGAGGCTGCAGGAAGATCTCTGCATTCTCAGAGAGGCTCAAGTTGTGGGAATGACAACTACAGGTATCTGGCATGTAGGGAGCAAACCTGCACCCACTGTGTCCAGTGATGATTTAAAAAAAGATTTTGTTGCCAAAGGATTAGTATGTGTCCAGTGCTGCTCAACAACCAGATTCCACATTAATCTGCATTTTTTAAAATCTCTGCCTCCCTTTGCAAATGACACTGTTGTAGACCAGCTGTCTATTAGCTGTGTAAGCTGTTTCTGTTCTTGATCCACTGCTCATGTCTGAGATAGCACAGGTATCAACTGTGTTTATCTCCACATGATCTTTCGGTGATTCCTGGTTGTACAAGTCTTGTAATTTGAGAGAGAATTTTGCAGAGACAGTTTTATGTTTATTTAGGTGTGTTGATCCATGTGTTGAATGGGTGTCCTCTGTTTGAAAAGAAGTTTAGGAAAAAGCAAAGGCATAGGACATCAGTCCCACATGCCTTTTTTAATATCTTTCCAAAAAGAAGCCTAAAAGGATGAGATTCAGCTTATGGAATCTTGGGAAGACTCTCAGAATCTTTGGACATATGTCCCAGCCTGAAAACTCTCTCACTAGCTAATTATATTGTGCTAAAACTTTTCTCTTTGCTCAGGTGCTGCCAAATACCGTCAGATCTTGCAAAAAGTGGAGCCACGAATTGTGATTGTAGAAGAAGCAGCAGAGGTCCTGGAAGCTCACACCATTACTACTCTGAGTAAAGCTTGTCAACATCTCATCCTAATTGGTGATCACCAGCAGGTAACATCTATACCTTATTATGAAACACCAAATGCAAAAGGCTGCTGAGAATTGCAGCTTCCCAGAGGCCTTCAGTCCTGTTCTCTGAGTTCTGGAGTAAAACTCCCATGTAAATTGTCTTGTAGCTTAACTGTCACAAGTGACTTGCACTTGAATGTAATTAGCTATGTGTGTACCTTGCCACTTAGAACTCCTCCAAAATATTCGTTCTCTGTCCTTCCACTGGGGACCAGAGTGGCAGGAAAAGGTAATGCGTGAAAAATAATACTGTTGCATAGGACAAGTGCTAAAATGGAATTTTCATTCAAAAATAAACCTCTAAAACTGTCTCTTCTCTTTCAGCTGAAGCCTAGTGCCAATGTGTATGATCTGGCCAAGAACTTCAATCTCGAAGTCTCCCTCTTTGAACGACTGGTGAAAGTCAATTTGCCATTTGTCTGCCTGAGATACCAAGTGAGGAGCAGCTCTCAAACATCATCTTATATTGCATTTTACTTAGGTTAACCTTACAGTACATCTAAATTCATATTTCTGCTCACAGAGCAGCCAAAGAGTATGCTATTTAATCCTGAGAAGAATGGTAAGAGCTGTCAAACTGCCAAAACAGTATCCTGCTCTTCCAGGCACTTTATCCTAGCTGAGTGGCTATGCACTGATGTGGCCTACAACACTTTAGTTTGAACTGACTCTGCTCAAAAACTACAGATCACTGTCCTGTTTCCCATGCTCTGTATGATAATGGTACTTCTTTCTCAGGCACTGGCTGCAGTTGTATCAGAACTATGAATGTGGCTTATTTTCCATATGAAAGAATGGCAGTGCAAACCTTCTCAGGGTGTTTCCTGCTAACGTAGTGTAACTGTTTTTTTGTTTTGTTTAGCGTGGTGAAGTTGATTCTTCCTCCAGCAGTCCTGTATTAAAATTATCTTTAAGAGATCATGTTGTGGCTAGGATCAGGTGCTGTGGGTTTTTTTTTGTTTGTTTTTGTTTTGTTTGTTTGTTTTTTTATCTAGAACCCTCTTATATTCAGATTTGCACAGATATTAGCATGCTTATTGCAACAGCCTTGTCAAATGATTTTCATGAAGGTACTTTGGTAGCCATACCTACTAATTGCTGTTGGAAGGAGGGTTCCCATCTTGATTCTTACTGTGGATTCACCCTTGTTTTCTATCTGGCCACTGCATTTACAGTGAAAGAACAGATATTTGGCTGGGAAATATGATGCTTCTTCCTCAAGATTGATACACAGCTGCTTTGTGTTTCAGCACCGCATGCGTCCCGAGATTGCCCAGCTTCTCAATCCTCATATATACCAAGATCTGGAGAACCATCCATCTGTCCTGAAATATGAAAACATAAAAGTGAGTTTTCAGCAGCCCAAGTGCTTTTTCTTGTTCTCCAATACTGGCTAAAATAAGTTTGTGTAGAATAATATTTATGGATTTTTAACTCTCAACTCAAGTTTAGCTAATGAAACTGATATTTAAATCAAGAAAACCGGTGATACAGCCACAGGTAAATAACTTGTACCTGTGCCTGGCTTTAGTGACTGTAAATTGTGATGACTACAATTTACATCCAATTGCAAATGGATCTAGTATTGCTGACTTTAAAAGAAAAGCAGGAAAAAAGGAACAGAGACTAAAAGAAAGATGTGATTGAAAGCTAGAAAGAAATCTCAAGTGGGGCTTAACATATAGTTTGTGAAGCTCCCTTGTAAGATAGGTTCTTTGATTTTTACACCTTTATCTGTACACAAAATCTGCAAGCAGGATCAATGCAGCTTAAAAATATAAATCAATCATGATTGCCTGTAACCATGTCTGTAACCAACATCTAGACTTTAATGATTTATTAAGCTGGTATGCTTGCCTCACCGTAAGATGTCTAAAGTACTTTTGCAAGCTTGGCAAGCCTCATATGGACGAGGATCCACCTTTGCGTCTTTAATATTGCTGAGATTCTGTCTTCCACTAACTCCCACTTTTCCAGTATTTATTTTCTTGCCTCACCCCAATTATGATTTCTCTTTCCGTGTTTGTACTATCTTTTTTATCTTTGAACTACTAGCAACTGTAGCTCTGCAATTTTACCTATCCTATCTTTCATAGTCCTTTTCTACAGACTTGTGCAATCACAAATCTCTGCCACAACTAGCTTTCTTTAGACTTCACAGCCAAGATCGCACAGCTATGTTATGTCTTGCATGTTTTGGAGTCAAACAACTCGGTACATTGGGACAAGGAATTAGAGGAGGTTACAGAGAAAGGATTACAGCAACTTAGTCTACTTAACACTCTGTTCTTGAAAAGACAGTACTCGCTACTTGGAAGCTGTATAACTGAATGAGAATGTTTTACCTAAAACCGTGTTCACTTCAGCATCAGGAATGCTGAAGCCAGGAAGGAGAAAATTTATAGTTAGGACGATTATTTATTGGAACCAGCCTATCTAGGAAAGTTGCAGGTATCCTCATGGTATCCTCAAAATCTGAGGTACTTGGTATAAACTGTCTTAGTTAAAATACACTATTTCTCTTGACCTAAATAGCTAAAATTTTGTGATCTCCTATGAGATAAACAATTCTGGAGAATGTTGTGGTCCCATCTGGCCTTGAAACAAATGTGAGATAGCGAAAACAGACAAACAAACAAACCCCACAATTTCATTATCCTATCTAGCACAGTAACCAACAAAGGTGACAAATTGTAAAGCAGTTATTGCAGTTATGGACAGCTTGTTGGAAAGCCAGAGATCTGTATGTGATACATGAAAAGTATTCTTTCTTAGCGGGGAGGGGAGAAGTAGCCTCAGTCCTTTGTTGTGGTGAACAGACAATGCACTAAACCCATAACTACTAGATAACTACTGAGTAACTGGCAATGTCACTAATGAGCTCTGAATCTCCTCCAAATATAGTATGGAAATGTAAAAGGCAATTAAGTATGCAGTAAGCATATTTCAAGTATGCAGTAACCACCTATTGCAGTCCTCTCCTAAAGAATCTGCTTAGTAATGGATAATTAGGGATGTGAGAAGAGGTCATGAAGACAGGAGATGGAATTCTTCTGAGATTCTTTTCTTTTGTTTCAGGGGGTCTTATCTAACCTCTTTTTTGTGGAACATGACTTTCCTGAGCAAGAGATCCAGGAAGGAAAAAGCCACCAGAACCCACATGAGGCCCAATTTGTAGTGGAGTTGTGCAAGTATTTCCTGTGTCAAGATTATCTACCTTCTCAAATCACCATTCTCACCACCTATACTGGGCAGCTTTTCTGTCTGCGCAAGCTCATGCCAGCAAAGACCTTTGCAGGAGTGAAGGTTCATGTTGTAGATAAATACCAGGGGGAAGAGAATGATATTATCCTGCTGTCACTTGTGCGGAGCAACAAAGAAGAGAGATCAGGGTTCTTGCAGATCTCTAATCGGATATGTGTAGCATTATCCAGAGCTAAGAAAGGGTTGTATTGTATTGGAAACATGAGAATGCTCGGTAAGATTCCTCTCTGGAGCAAGATCATTCACACTCTCCGGGAGAAAGGCTACATTGGCCGCTCATTGATGCTTTGTTGCCAAAACCACCCTGAAACCAAGACACTGGTATCTACAGCAGCAGATTTCATTAGGGTTCCAGAAGGAGGCTGCAGTCGTCCCTGTGAATGTCGATTGAGTTGTGGCCATGTTTGCACGAGGGCATGTCATCCATATGACACAGAGCACAAAGAGTATCAGTGCCTGAAACCTTGTCAGAAGGTGCTTTGTAGAGATGGGCATCGTTGTCCACAGTTGTGTTATGAGCCCTGTGGACAATGCATGGTGAAAGTGGAGAAAATTATTTCGAAGTGTGGCCACCGACAGATGGTGCCATGCTCTACTCCAGATGCTGAGTTTCTTTGCCAGGAACCTTGTCAGAAAAAGTTGAATTGTGGACACACATGCAATAAATTCTGTGGACAGGAATGCAATACAAGGTGTCCTGAGCTAGTTACAGTTGCACTGAAATGTGGCCATATCCAGCAAGTGAAGTGCTGGATCAGTGAGGAGATGAAACATGGGATGCCTGTGGAATGTAAAACTAAGTGTTCTGTCACACTGCAGTGTGGCCATGTATGCCAAGGTTCCTGTCATACCTGCTTTGAAGGAAGATTTCATAAGCCTTGTAAAAGCCCATGCAAACGCTTCTTAGTCTGTTCCCACAGGTGTCAGCAGCCATGTACTACAGAATGCCCTCCGTGTCAGCTGGACTGTCAGAACCATTGCATTCACAGCAGATGTAAAAAGAAATGTGGAGAAAGCTGTTCTCCATGTGCAGAGCCATGTGAGTGGCGATGTCAGCACTACCAGTGTACCAATCTTTGCTCTGAACCGTGCAATAGGCCTCGTTGCAATGTACCGTGCACGAAACGACTGCCCTGTGGACATTCTTGTATTGGCTTGTGTGGAGAGCCCTGCCCTAAGAAGTGCCTTGTTTGTGACCATGAAGAAGTCACCCAGATCTTTTTTGGCTTTGAAGAAGATCCAGATGCTCGATTTGTACAGCTGGAAGACTGTGGCCATGTTTTTGAGTCCCAAGGCCTTGATCACTATATGGATGAAGACGATGGTGTCATCAAGCTGAAAGTGTGCCCTGTCTGTCAGACACCCATTAGAAAGAATCTGAGATATGGCACCATTGTACAAAGGCATCTGTATGAGATAGAGAGAGTGAAAGAGAAAATACAAGGCCCAATACAAGAAACTGAATCTAGAAGACAAAGCCTACAGGCTGCGCTAGCAGGGAATGCTGTTCTGCGGAGGAATCTGCCCCTTAAGTACCTTATGTTGGAAGATAAACTGAGAGCCCCTGTTCTGTCCTCAAAGAGCATTGGACTAATTGAGAACCAGCTTAACTTCTACAGCCGTTTAGCTGATCTGACCAATTCTATGGACAAAATCGAGGCGAGTGAGAGGAACGGGCTGAGGAAGCGGCTGGATGAAGTCCAGGTTTGGCTGGATAGGCCACGCATCAGCTTTACGGGGCAGGAGCTCTCTGACTTGCAGGTTGAGATCCAGAGAGTGACCTACTTGCTGAGCCTCTTAGCAAGATGCAATGGTGCGAGCGGGAGGATAACCCCTGCTCTTGCTAAGGAGATTGCCAGTGTCCGTGTCATCCTAGAGGGGACAAAGAAGCTTACAGAGGAGGATGAGGCTGTGGTGAAGGCTAAACTGGAGAGGCTCTGCAGTGCCCTGCCTACCTCAGGTCTGGGCATCTCTGAGGCAGAGCGGGTGCAGATAGTCAGTGCTATCGGCTGTCCCCGTGGTCACTGGTTCAAGTGCAAAAATGGGCACATCTACGTGATTGGGGAGTGTGGGGGGGCGATGGAGAGGGGCGTGTGCCCCGAGTGCTCTGCAGCTATCGGGGGAACGAACCACACCTTGGACAGCACCAACAGCCTGGCCTCCGAGATGGATGGGGCCACGCATGCCGCCTGGTCCGACACGGCCAACAACCTGCTCAACTGGGCCGAGCTCCGCAGGCTGCTCTAGCTGGGCCCGGCCCCGCGCCGCGCTCGCGCTCTTCCCCATAGCCAATAAAGCGCCTTCTGTCCCCGCGCCTCTTGTCTCTCGCGCCGCCATCGCCCTTCCGGCGCCGCTGTCCGGAAGCGGATGTGACGTTCGCGAGGGCGCCGTGGGGCGCTGCGCCGCCATGGAGCCGGCGGGAGCGGGGCCGCTGCGGGAGCTGCTGGGGCAGCTGCGGGGCGCGCTGTGCGCGGCGCTGGCGCGGGTCCGAGGTGAAGGCCGGGGCTGGGGCCGCGCCTCGCTGCCTCTGGCCCCGCTGAGATCTTTCTGCCTTTACAGAGGGCGAACCGGGCGAGGGCCACGAGCCGTTCGAGCCGCCGCACTTCTGGGACGCTCTCGGTATGGAGCGGATGGTGGGCCAGAGACCGGGCGGCGGAGCGGGGCAAAATGAGGCCGCCCCCGCGAAAGCTCCGTGCACATTTCTCGTGGGTAGCGGCAATGGCAGAAGTGGCATGCTGGTGTTTTCACATGGGCTGGCCGTGAGTTACCCGAGGGATCATCCGGAAGGTCTACAGCCAGGGTTTCTGTGCTTGTCCTCGGTTCCTCGGCATTGTTGCTGATAAAGCGGTGGGCACAATGAAGTAACTGGCACGACCTGAGTGTTTAAAGGCTTTGGTCTCAGTTAAAACCAGCTGGCGAGTTCAAGTAAAGTTGTCAGGGAGCTAAGAGAAAATATGTGACTGGATTTCAGAATTGGCCAAGTAGAGTGGACAATTTAATGTGACACAACTGCAACAGAGACCTTTTTTCTCCTCCTTTGTAGGTTTTAGCTTATCTTCTGTCATATCTAGGAATAAGAGACTGTAATCTGGTATTAATCTTAGGGCAAAGCAGCATCAGAGAAGACATTGCTCATCTAGCTGCTCTGATTTTGTTTGTTTGTTTGTTTTTCTCTCTTTTTTTTTTTTTAAGATCCTGACAATTTTTTTTTTTTTTTTTTTTTTTAATTTTTTTTATTTTAAGTAAAAAAATAAAAACAGCATCACAAGAAGCAACAAAACTGAGTCTAGCATTCTCAAGGCCCCCACTGCCTTCTGCAGAGGTGAGTGAAAACCTCCACAAGGTGGGAAATTACAGTGCATGTGCTAAGTTTCAGATATCTCGTCTCACTAGACCAAAGCAGAGGTTTTGGATTTAATGGAAACAGGGGACGTTTATGTGTCAGCTGTGTGTTGTAGAGTATGTTAATCTAGTTCAGGAATTGCCTAAAGAACTGGTTTCTGTAAGTTGTGGAGGTGTTCTAGGTGTCCCAGCTTTAGCAGGGGGTTGGACTAGATGATCTCTAGAGATTCCTTCCAATCTTAACCATTCTATTATTCTGTATTCTGAATAAGTATTCTTATATTCCGTTCTTTAATGTTATTTAGCATGTACAGTTGCTTGTTGATGGAGACCATATATGGATCAAACAGTGTGGATCTTGGGCCTGTGTAAAAATGGAAGTATTTTTACTATTGACCCCAAGAAACTTTAACTCACTTATGTTTGGAAGAGGGGAAAAAGGACCACAAATTCAGAATAATGATCTAAGCTTTCCTCTCTGTTGCATGTCAACCAGACTAGTGGGGTATTTTTTGTTACCAAATCGTGAGGAAAGGCATGATGCATACAGAGAGTGAGCAACTCTAGCAATTTAATCCATTCTGCACTTGCAACTTTAGAAACGCCTAAATGCTGTAACTTACCACTGTGCTGTTTTTGCTTCTTGAGTTGGCCGTTACTGTGCTTTCCAAGAGTCTTTTTTTTTCAAAATCATCTGAATTCTAAGTGTTTACTTGTGAGACTTTCCAAATGGAATGCAGCAATGCATTTTTCCTGATTAATCCTTTTGTCTATACATTTTCAGGATTGTCAGAAGCTGAGTGGAGATGTCCAAAATGCTATTCTTGCAGTTGCCGCAGTGTACTACTCACTTCCCAAAGGACAAGGTGAGATTCAGGAGGGTAGTGCTAGTTCTTTCATCACTGTATGATGAAGTGCAGTATTTCAGAGCCCAGTAAGAGACCTAATATCAACAGGAAAGCACGTGTCCACGAGTAAAGAGAGCTCCATTGTCAGCTGTTCCATAAACTTGCAACATGGTTATGATTGAACACACTCAACTGGCTATTCTGTTGGATCTGCTGTGAAAGAATGATAGTTTAGGAAAGGTAATTGAATATTTGTATTTATAAAACATAAAGATTTCACCCAAAGTTCTTCTGGAACTTAATAACCAGTGTCACTTCCTTCAAAGTCCAGTAACATACCTTGTATCTGCATGAACAGAGCTGCCTGTGTTCATCTTTGATAATGCTTTCAGTCATTGCTGTCTTTATTTTTCTCAACCTCAAATAGGTACTACTCTTCGGAAGATGGTACGAGATGCTATTACTGAGGTAGTGGAAGGAATGATCCAGCTCACAGAAACAATTGTCAATACTCCGTTGCAAAGGTAGTGCTTTTCTGGAAAGAAGTGAGAAAACATTGCAAGCATACTTCTTAGGGAGCAGCAAATGCTAACTTCTCCTAAAGGGAAGGAGGGAGCCAGGAGACAACCATTGCAATAAAGCAGGCAAAGGCAACACCCTCACCAGCAAAGGCCTAGTGTCATGGTATCTGAGCGAGCAGAGCTAGCCTGGAAAAGTTGCCCATCTTCAGTTCAGAATTCAGATCATCAGACAAGTCTGTATAGACAAGGTACATTTGAAGTCAAGTGGGGAAGCTAAGCTAGTAAGCTAGGGTCAGATCCTGAAGCAGTAACCAGGGGCAGACACAGACCAGTGGTTGCCCAGTTGGATCAGTGGTGGACTGGGCCCAAGATCAACCCAGGAATTCAAAGAAGTGGGTCAGGATCAGGGCTGAAATCAAGGGGTGTGAAACTGGGTCCACTGAGGTATGAGACGTAGTCGCTGTACTGCTATTATGTAGCACAGACACAACCCAGCCAGAGATACTCAGCTTAAAAGTATCTTGAGGGGAAAAAAGGATTGGTCTTGACTTCTAACTTTTTTCTTGAGAACTCTTATCAGCAAAAGAACTGACTCTGGGCTTAGCCAGCTAAACTCTTTAACTCTCAGCCAGCTAAAGTCCTAGGAGGGTGGAATCCACTTAAGGCCATTACAGTATCTAGTAACCAAGTGGGATATCTCTTTGTACAGAAAGAATAGCTTTTCATGCTCTCTGTGACAAGGAAAGGAGCTAGGAGCAGAATTCGCATGAAGAGGCTGGGATGGTGTTTGCTTTGGTGACAATTCATGCCCTTGAGGTGGATGATCTTACATATTGATTGCTTGACTTTCTGAAGTGATTTATTGGAACACTATGCTTCCTGGGAGATATTATGGAACTTCTTTTCACTGATTACAGACCACTACCCTTAGGCGGAAATCATCAGTTTCTGATACAGTCTACTAATTTGAATAGGTTCTGGAAAATAGATAGATAGGCACCTTGAGAGGCCTCTGTGGAGTTTCCAGCTTCTTTTTACAAATAGTGCTTAAACTCAGGAGGAGCCGGTACCTGTTGCTTTGCCACAGGTGCAAGATGCCAATGATGAACTGCTTGGTGACCACAGAAAAGAAAAATACAATTTAACAGAGCAGTGTTACTGATTCTAACTTTGGGTGGCTCTGGTTTGTTTCAGCTTGTGTCAGGAACAACTTATATCAACTGGTGGTGTGTGGGAGGCATGTGAACAAGCAACCAGCCTGCCTAGAGGTGAGTACTGTGTGTGCCAGAAAGAAAGGTCTAGGATATGTGGTCTTAGAATACTGATAGCCCTTATGAAAAATATTGTAGCTACCACAAGAGAGAAACACTAATTTTGCAAAACTCTACTTTGAAGTGCATAAACTTGGAAGCCATATCAGGTTCTTTTCATAGCAACAATGCATCTCTGAACTCTGCAAACATGTTTGGTCCTATGGTATCAAGATCTTAATGATCTCAAACCTAGGTGAGTGTTGGGAACTGATTCAGTTTCAGATTTTTCTTCCTTTTGTTCTTGCAGATAACCAGGCAGCAGTTGTGTCAGCTCTAGCTGCATGTCTCGCTGTGGTCAAGGATGCTCTGGAAGAAATGGAACATGTAAGGAAGGCAGTAAACCTTCACTGATAAAATACAGGGATGGTTTTATAGGCAGACTGTGATTTGAATCAGGTTTGATATGGGCTAGGTTATTGTGTTGTCTGAATCTTAATGAATTTTTAAACCAAACAAGTCTCATCTTGCTAACATATGTAGCATTTTCACAAAGCCATGTCTTTGAATGTGAGTGGTTCTAGGCTGATGTAAAAGTGAGACTGTCTGCCAGATTCTTGCTGCTCACTGTTGAACTGGATCAGGGGATTGTTTTCCTTTAACCAGTCTCATTAGGATTACCAAAATTGGGCAACTGAGATTCTTCCATAAACTGTATGATTTTTAAATGTTGTTTTCCCTTTTTTGCTGAGTGCTCTTGGAATGGATGTTGGGCCGTAGGTTTTTCAATGCATCTATATTCTCAGGCCCTGGTGGAAGGGCAAGACCCCTACAGTGATATCATGGAAGATGAGGACCTAGGCTTTCGAGGCAACAGAGATACCTACTGGTCAGAAGCTGACCGGAAGCTTCTTGGGCCCTGCATGGGATTAATGAAGGCTTCCAAAGCTTGCCTGAAGAAGGTCTTGGGCGTAGTGAAGGCTCATGGAAAAGCTGACTCTTCAGAGCAGATTGCTCAGCTGGATGACCTTGCAGACATTGCTAATGAGATTAGTCCAAGGTAAACGGGTCTCTCGCCTTGTTACTTTCCGTTCCAGAGCAGTCTGTCTGTTTTCTGAGGTTCAAGAGGGTGGATCGGGAAAAATTATACAAAATTGAATCTGTGAACTGGCAGTAGAAGCTGCTGTGTTTGAAGATGCTATTATGGCATAGGCTGTTGAGACCTGAGCAGATTAGGAAATGAACATGTTCTGCACCTTGAGGTAGGGCTGTGGCTGTGAGCAGGAATAGGGTGAGACTGGGCACCAAGGCCTGATGTCTCATTGTTAGGATAGGTGTAGGCTTTGACCAAGGATGTCCTATGAGTTGTCCTATCAGGGGCTTTTCTTCAATGGTGACTCTCTTCTATTCTAGTGTTGATGAGCTGGCGCTGAGCATGTATCCCCCTATGAACCAACTGGCTGTGCGACTCAATGTAAGTATGTACCCTGTGTGCAAATCTAATCAGCTGTTAGAAGGAGAGAAAATTGAATTTATAGGGATTGTATATCTTGTGGATGTCAGTGACTGTATCAGTAGTCCACTCTTAGGGATGAGGAGTCCCTTTTGGTTCTTACACATTTAGCTTCCTTGGGGTGGAAATCTATTTCACTTTATTTCTTCAGGTAAGAGCATGGTCATTTTTGGCTTGACTCCAGGTTGTACATAGAGATGTCAAATGACAGTGTCTCAGGCAACTGGAGTCTAAGGTTGTCAGTGTATTCCATGTCAGGTGGATTTATATGAATGAAGCGATCTGAATTAAAACTAAAATTTTGAAATTTTCACAGTGAATGTGATTAAGGAGTGGAAGAGGTTGCTCAGGGAAATAATGGAATCTCCATCTTGGGGGATTTTCAAAACTAATTAAGGCTCTGAACAGTCTGATGGAACTTTGAGGTGGGCCTTGCTTTGAGTGGGAGGTTGGACTAGGTGACTTCCAGAGATCCCTTCCGAACTAATTTATGTATACACCTCCTCATATCTGAGATTTGTTATTCTGCATCTTTCTTGTATTCACATTTCTTGTATTTGGCCAGTGCATTGATCTTTCGGTACAAAATATTAAACATTGCTTAATATCAAGCTTAATATCAAGCAATTGTACATAGTCACTTCATGTCTTAATTGTAATTACCAATTTATCTTAGGCTTATCTTTTTAAGAAGAAAGCATACATATATATATATATATTTAATCTTCTTGTTATTATTCTTTTTGCTTTGTGTTTTTGCTTGCCTTATTCAGCAGTAGGTTGGGAGACACTCCTAGCATGGCAATGTTAGCTTCCTCTTGCATCAGGGTCTATGGCAGTTTTATTCATTCTTGGGTGTATGTATATTGAACATTCCTGCATGCCTCTTTTCAGATACCGCTGGACCTTTTCTTCCCATTAATTTTTCACTTTGTTCCCTTTTATTTCTTTCTAGGCTGCTAAATTGGCATCAGTATTAAAAAAAGTCTTGGAGATTGCAAAGTGAGTATGAATTACTGGTTACAAGCATGTGATCCCTAATATGAAAGCTGATATTCTGCCTCTGTTCAAGGATGACTCAAATTTCTAAATAGTAAATGTTTATTTTTAGCATGTTTGGAAGCAAAGGAATGGGAATAAGAAGAGGATGATAGGAATAAAACAATCCCTATTGAAAACAAGAGTGTCAGGGTTTCAGATTAGAGGCAAGAATGTGACTTCTTCCTTGCTCCAAGCGCTCTGTGAGGCACAGCAGTATTTTTCTGCTGTTGTAATTCAGCCTTTCACTACAGCCATGTGGTGTGAGGGCTTCTCTAGAGTACAGGTGAACAGGTATGAGGCACCTAGGATGCTTTTCTAATGTATTTCCTGTACTTTTGCAGGACAAGCCATGTATGTCCACCATCAGAGGAAGGCTGGGTGCAGTTTCTCAATGGTGCAGTCAATCACAACATGGACAAAATCAAGAACTTCACACAGGGTGAACTTTAGCTCTCCTATGTCAGCTTGTGTTGCTGCCTCTGATTCTGATATATGCTTTCCTAGTGAATCTTTCCGGCCATTCTCTATCTATAGGAGAATGATGAGGGAAGTTCTTTTAGGGGAGAACTTTACTGTCTCTTGACAGATGTTTCAAAGGGAGAAGTCACCCTTTGCTATTGCAAAAGCTGTTAGTTTTGCTTCATCTCCTGGAATGATGCAGTATTGCATCTTAATGCTGTGAATGTGTCCCTTTTTAACACATTACAGCTACCATGGAGTGCAAAGATCAATAGAATATTAGATTTGCATGAGTGATTTTATTTGTTTTCTTGTGGCAGGCTAAACACAGAAGGGAAAGGCTCTTGCTTCTTTTGCAAGCCACCAAATGAATCATTAGAATAAGTGCAGCAACGTTCCTACTTTCTTTCAAACCATAGGGAAGAATGAACTATCTCTTTTCCCCTGGAAAGATGTATAAACAATTATTTATTGCTTTAACAGCTTCAAAGAATCTGTGGAAGTAAGGGCATCTCTAGAAAAATGCAACATCTGTTGTCATTTTAAAGTTCTAAGCTATTCTTTCTGCAATGGGTAGAAAAAGAATTGACTAAGCAGTGGTGGATTCAGCAAGTATGCATGGTGAGAAATACAGTGTCTTTTTGAACATTCTGCCCATGTTCTGGAGTTAAACCCACTCCAGATGTGCAGTGAGTCTTCTGGACCCTGCTTGTGTGAGAGAGAATGGGATATGCACTAACTAGTGCTTGTAGACTGCACAGAGCCCAGCCTGAAAGGCAAGGAGGGGAGTTGATACAGGAGATGTAGTTCTTTGTATTTTTAATTCCCAGGGCCTTGATGATGCATTTGCTAGACATGAATGAGATGCAAAAAAAAAAAAAAAAAGTTGCCATTTAAGCTACTGCTTTGGAATTCTGATCTGACAGCAATTTGAGAGGGATTTGTAGGAGGAGGGTTAAACTCCCCAGAGAGACACCTAGGGTTACTTTGTCGTTTTGTGGTTTATTGAGAGAAATATTGCTGATTTTTTTTCATGTGCAGAAAACCATGCCTCTCTTGATGATATTTGGCTAACTCTGATATGCCTGGTTCTCCAGCAGAGAAAGGGAAGAGATTGTTAAAACCATAGCTAGGAACTGTTCTTCTTGCTGGCTGTAGCTAACAGGTGGAAATACATGGCACAGTATGACTTTTATCTTACTTAACGATATTCAAGTGGCTAGAGAAACAGCAAATAATTTCCAAATTATATGACTTAGTTCACTGGACTGTAAATATCATATTAATGTTTATAATCTGCCTAGTTCTTCATTTTTTGGCACTTTCTTATACTTAATGTTGGTAGGGGTTTTCCCTTCACTGCCTAGGACTTAGGAGCTGGAGCTTTCGCAAATGTCATACTAGCTTCAATTTTGTTATTAAACACCTGTTTAAAGTTCTGGTCTCTGCCTTTTCTCTTTTGCAGTGTGACTGAAATCTCCTACATTATGTAAATAACGAAGGGAATGTTTGTGACTTTTCACTATAGTGGTTTCTTTCTCTCACCTCGGTGCCTATTATTTTAGGGGATAACCTTTCCTGTGTGCGGATTTGTAGCTTCTGTTTTTCATTTATCATTCTTAGGTCAGCCACTTGGCACCCACCTGTACTTTCTATGTCTAAAAATGAACCCTTGCTCTGCAACCAGTATGACACGTTTCCCCAGGTGTTCAGTGAAAGGGTTCAGGAAACTTCTCTGCAGTTGTTGTCTGGTACTGTACTAAATTTTTTGGAAACTATTGAGAGAAGGAAATGAGTCAGAATTGAAAGAAGGAAAGGGAAACATCTAAGATTAAAACAAAGTACTTTTTTTGAGGCAAAAGTCTCAGCCTGGACTGCCAGATGCCAAAAGAGGCAAAACTGTCTTCTGAACTACACTCCTTGCCTGTGGTTTTGTAATGCAGCTTCCAACTTTCAGGCTAGAGAGTAAATTAGGAGTAATCAGGATTTCCCTGTGCTCAAGCATGGACAAGCTAGAAGTGGGAGTACTGTAGGAAATAGTGCGGTTCAACGCACCTCTTTTAAAACTGATAATATCTTAGTGCTTTGAAAGACAACTGCATGATGAGAGCCACTGAGCCCAGCAAAATTTCTGCTCCATAAAAGTTGTTTTGTTGCTGCTTTGGTAATAGAATGGCAGGTTGATCTAACCTCAGTAGAGAGAGGGGATTTGCAAATACTGATCTCTTCCTGGACAAACTATATGTAGAAGTTCTCGTCTTCTGTCAGCATAGCAGTCAGCCTAAGCAAATGGCTCTCAGCTTTTTTTCTGTACAGTAAGACATAAAGACAAGCATGGTTTCTGCTGGAATAGCGAAATACATAAGTGATGGTAAGTTTAGCCTAGTCTTAGCCTGCATGGCTTCCCAAAACATGTAATGTGCAACTTTATATGAAAAGCTGCAGCCATTTAAAATCTAAGTGTTTTGGGATGGATGTGCAAATGCAAAATTTTAAGGTATACGGATTGCATGTGCCATAGCCTGTTTTGCTCTCACCCCTGCCAAGGTTACTTGAATCGCCTGCAGCCAGTTATCTAGGCAATCTTTTGTAAACTAATGGCTATGTGCTTTTTTCATTAACTGAGAGCTAGATATTTTGAGAATAAAAGCAAGCTCTTCCTTCCAAAGCTGGGTAATAGGCTTGCTGTTATAATGTACAGACTGAGCCCTGAGTACCAGACACAACTTTTTTCTTCATCACCATGGTTAAACACTTAAATGGCAAGTGGGACATCCTGTCCCAGTTGCAGAGAATTGTCAGACTCCAGTCTGAATTCACTGACTCCAGTGAATAAGAAGGTTAACTGTCTCTTCAAGGGCAGTAGGAATGGAGCTTAACTCTGTTTTGCTGTTTTTTTCAGCATTCTTTATCTTTTTGTAGGC
>JAVCKT010024174.1:12162-28402 GCA_032273925.1 Rhynchotus rufescens
GTATAATTTTTTTCCTCATAAGCCTCCTCAGCATCATTTTTGATGCTGTGAGACTACTGGGCCTAGAATTTTCAACCATACCATTTCCTCAGATAAGTGCGGGAGGAGAACACCTCAACTTCTAATTATAAAAAGAATTCTTAAAAATGTACTCCTATTTACAGAATAGATATCAGATAATTTCACAAAACATTCACTTGGTACATTTGTCAGCTGACCCCCAGTGTATGTTACTGGGACAGTATTTTTGTAGTGAAAACTATATAGCTCCATTGACACCTATGCTATTTTGTCAATTTATACCAACAGCAAATTCCATCCACAGTTTCTTGCATGCATTCCTTAAAACGAGAAGTTCTGTATTTTCCAGTTTAAAGTAAAAATTGAACAGTAGAGGCATGATAACCAGTCATGCACCAGATTTTGATCACGTAAGACGTGCAAGGGCCAGCCTCACTGCATTTCATTCACTTAGAATGTATTTGTTGATCATAATAGATAATTGCGATGCCAGGATTACATCAGTTCTCACAGTTTGGACCAAGTCCACCTCTCCTTTCATGGACTGAAATGTGTGAAATTCAATTGCTCTGGTGAAGTCTTAATTTTATACCAATTTACTTACAAACACTGAAAGGAAAATAAAATTTAAAATGTGCAAAAGATTAAAGCACTCTTGCGCTAATGAGAGCCATCTGCTTATTTCCTTTCTAAAGCATTTTCAATAGGTGGAAATGAAAGACTTCAGACACATTTTCATGTGTTGAGCCTCCGCAACAAAAAATAAAAACACAGACTCATCATCTTCAGTCAGCAAACTTAACTAAGAAAAAAACAACTTGGACTGCCAATTGCTTCAGGGCCAGTTTTAATTTTAATTGTGCCATTACTGTGCAAGTGACATCGCGCCACTGGAGGATTCTTACCCATGTCAAGAATCCACTAACTTTAACTGTGTCATCACATCTGGATGGTCTCCTATTTGGGCACAAACTGGTCTGCTCAAGATGCTTGGTATTTACAGGGTGGCCGCTCTCAGCAGTACCATCATGTTCAGTCTTGCTCTTAAGTCTTGGCAAGCCATGGCAGGAGGCTGCTCTAGTACTAGGGCACCATGCTAATGCCTCCTGGGGACTTGAACACCAGTGCACAAGGCCAGGAGCAGAAGGTCTAAAACTAGTCCACAAACAGCTTTTGCAGATAAGTTCCATAGCCTTTTTTTAAAAAAAACAAACAAACAAAAAATAAACTCCAAAGTCCAGAGGACTACACCCATACCAACTCATGGAACAGTGAGAAAATTCTAAATACAAAATCTGGCAGTGGAAGCAAAGTACACATCATTAAATCGCTGCAGTTCCAATTCCTGGGCTCACGCTTTACAGATAAGGAAGGAAGGCTCTTCTAGGACAAACCAATAAATTAACTAGCAATTCATTACTTCAAGCAATTTTTGCATGTCAACCATATCTTCAACATCTATATAGACAGATTAGAATGAATTGCAGTAGATGAATGCTTAATATTCAGCCAAACATGCCCTAATCCAGCACACGCTGCAAGACAGAGGAAGAGGTCAGTTTTATCAGTCACCTTTTCTCAGAATAGCCTAATGACTGGTGAAAAACAGGATGTGATAGTGACAGCCACTTGGAAAGCCAGCACAAGCAGCGCTCAGACACCCTCACATGCTAATATAAGACAATTTGAAGTGTGATCTCATATGAGAGAATATTTTCCACCCTTACAAAAATTTATACATAACATTTCAAAAAAAAAAAAAAAAACCCAAGACAATCAATGAAGATTAAAGGTCTGTAAGAATCCTTATAAGAATCCTTATGTTTTATGATAATTTCTGTCTATACTTTGTCATATAATTAGAATTGCAGGTTTTAGGACTGCGATACTATCTGACCACATATTGAGCCAAACACCATGTTTATTCCTCTGATACTTGGAAAAGTAACCAGTAACCATATACAGATTTTGGCAGTGGCCTGCTATCTGAACTGCAACTGAAAAATAAGCAAAAAAACCCTGAAAAATAAGTAAAATTACTTTAATCTTTGAAATATGTTCATGATCAAATTTCGCCAAATACTTAATACATGGGGTAACATTCCAGCTTGCATTTTCTCTTCCTTTTATTCAACCTGGCATACATGGCTGCCTAATAAATTAACACAACCTTGATTTGACAAGCTTTTCCCCAGCCACATTGCAATGTCAAGTACCAGAGCCACTGCCTTCAGCACAGCCCTGACCATTTGTCATTTTCTTATAATTAATTACAGCTCTCTCAATAAAGACTGCTACAGGAAGTGATAAGACTATTACACAGCTTGCACTTCTTATTGTCTACAGGACTTTCACTCTCATCATTTGTTCTCTAAGGGAGCACTGTTCAAAGTTTCAGATACAAAATTAATTTTATCATTATTGGGAATCCAATACCTAATTACCTACAGAACTCTGAAACTTTTGCTTCTTTGTATTTTGCGAATACTTGACATGGTAAAGAATGCAACACATTGGCCTTAGTCTAGGCAGTACTTATCAAGGCTGTGCTGGATCAGTACTTATCTGAGCCAATGCTGGAATTTTCAGCTTGCAGAAAGTGCTTGCATTTCAAAACTTGCTCTTCTCCTGAATTAGGATGTTCTTTCCCCATGTAGATTACCCAGGTAAAAGATACCTAAGTGGGGTGGGGAAGTCTGTGTTGGGCATTATGTAATCTACCATTTTGTTTTGAATTTCACTTCACAAGTTTTAGTCGGCCATACCCATTACTTTTATATAATCTCAAAACACGCATACCTAAACTTAATTTTCAAGTATAGAATTGAAAATTTTTCACACAAAATTTGTGTATTTCTTAATTATGAGACACTATTGGTACTACAGTAAGACCTGTCAAGTCCAGCCAAGACTGAAATCACAGTGACCTGAAGCAACTCTTCCCTAAAGAGTCTCAAATTTAAGACAAGATAGAGAAAGATAAGGAAAGGGCAACACAGATGGAGGAAAATATACCCAGGTGGTTAGTAGCAAACAGGGGAACAGAAACCAGGTCTGGCTTATATTTAAGCCTATTAAACCAAAACATCTTCACCCTAAGAAAATGTACCAGCCAGGTCTGCAGTAACAAAGGACACGATCACCTTTCCCTCTCTCAAATGGTGCAATGCTTTGAATATTTTGCGCACAAGCTTCCTATATGCTACTTTAAGAAGGAAAATTTCTTTTATTACACAATTAGGTAAATTGGACAGATGTTCTACTTTATTCTCCCACTCTTTACTGCTGGCATCTATATGCGTCATTCCTCATCAGCCTGCTCCATGCAGCTCCCCATGTCGCTCACTTCGGTTACTAATTGTTCTACTTTTGCTTCAATGGCCACAGTTATTGATCGTGCACAGTAAGATTTTTTGACACACAAACACCAAATCTATCTAGGAAGGCACTTTTCTCTCTGGATTACATCCTACCATTACTTCCAGATAATATTTATCTCCAAATATACCTCTAGACGCTGGTTTATGCATTCTAAAGAATATTTTAAAGAGAATGCATCCCTCTGCGTGGAAAGCATCATTCTAACAAAAGCATAAACACTGGATTGAAGCTTACTTATTGACCTCAGGGAAAACATTCAACAGAATCATGAGAGATCTCACCGTTTCTAATTCTGTGTCTGAAAAATTTATCTGAGTTATATTAGAAGACATCTGGCCAAGTAACATATGCGATTTTCCATGAGAAGTTTCTACATTTTGCAGTTTTCTCCCCTGAAGGTTCCCATCCAAAGCGTTTCCACTTTTGGATGAAAGCAGAAAACAAAATATTTGTTGCAAGAATGTTCAAATGTTGTAGAATATCCAAGTTTTGAGGGAAACAGTTATCTCTTAGCAAAATAAATTATGTTCCAATGTCTTCAATGCAGAAGTTGCAATATTTCAAAAAAAAAAAAAAAAAGTGAAAATTCTCATTCTAAATTCCTTATTCTTGTAAGAAAAGCTTATTCTCACCCCAAAATATTACTTAACAGTGAAAGTAGATCAGGTAACAAAGTCCCTCCTACTAAGCAAAAAGAGAGTGCAGTGATAGAGACAAATAAAAGGGATCTGAATAAAAGAGACTATGGTCCCAGTAAAGTGAATCTCCAATTTTTCCTTCACCAAAAATTCTACTTGAAGTTTCATCTTCTAGGCAGAAGCACTGTTCTGTGTTCTTTTCTCTCTCAGTACTCTAAAGGGAGCAAGTCCTGCTGTCAGTGAATTCACAGGCAAAACTCCATCAACTACCTTTGGAAAGTGTCGAGCTCTTTAATGTGCAATGCTGAACAGTTCACAGTCACGTTCCACATGTAGGATCACTGGGATATCTATATCTATATATTTTTTTTTTAATTCCCCAACAGTAAACTCTTTGCACTAATGTCTGCCATGAAACTCCCTGGGAGACTTAGCAATTTGCCTGTATTTACTGAGCGCTCCTTCTCCAATTCATCTACCAATCTGCCAGTATCACAGAAAATTGACAGGAAGATGAAGGCAGAGATTGTTTATATTTTGGTCTAAGATTGTCTCTCCTGCCATTAATTTTGTGTGGGGATTATTTGCCTTGTCAAATATCCTTCTTCTTTTAAAAGAAACAAAATAGCAAGATAGGCATGGTAGTTCAATAGCAGAGTTACCTGCTATTATTCAGCATCTCCAAGGACACATTATTTCAGTTTTAAGGAACAGTTAAGCTTGACATCAAATTAGAGTTGCTCATGGTTACAGAAGCACTTTCACAATAATTAAAATGCTGCTGCTGTTCATCACTGAAGCAATGTAAGTTTTTATCTTATAGAGGGTATGAAAATTACTTGCTGCATTATGGAGAAATGAGGGGGGTGGGTCTTATCATACACCGCAAAAAGAAAAACAAGAGAAATATCATATGGAACAGTTTTGATAACAAAATCACATATGTCAGGACCCTGTCTGGATTTGTACCTGGCCAAGGGATGGTTCAATAAAGAGAAGTGTCTGTGTAGGGGCCTCCTCCTCAGTAGAAACCATACAAACTTATGCCAGATCATTTTAAGGTCAAGTCCTTGTGAGCTAAAAAGATCTATAGAACCATAGGTATTTGCTCTCCTACCTTTCCTTATTCCGTTAACTTTCCAACAATGGTCTACAGATACTTCCTTTTATCTACATCTTCAAGGTGAATCTTTAATGCAGGTGTTCCTTTGCATATAAACACAGTTCCTCTAGTATGGTGTTCAGCAGCCCTTCACATTATGACAGAATACATGATTAAAGATAAATCTTTCAATTTTTTACCATCAAAATAGCCTTCTTTGAAATTAATGGAGATTTCACAATTTCAACCCAAAAGATGGAGGTGGCAGATACATTTTTCCAAAGCTAAACAATGAATGACATTCACAAAATTCGCCTTGCCAGGAAACAAAAGCCTGCTCAGCAGTGAGAAGCCTTCAGTGCATGCTCCAGCCTCGCGTTTCTGGCACAGCAGAGCTCCCTGTACACGGTTAATGCTCCAGCTCTGCAGAGCTGAAGCTCACTCAGAAACGTTTTCCTGATGTGCTGCCTAAGGCCTCATCCAACACTCCTAGATAACCTCCCCTTTAGCATTCAGAATTCCACTGCCTCCTTGGTGCTTAGATCCTTCAAACATTTGTGTGCTGTTATGTCCCTCTGTAGCCTCTGCTCAGCCAAACCGCACGTATTTCACTCCTTTAATGTTTCCTTTTATACGAGCCCCTACAGCCCACTCTTCTCTCTGAACTACCTCCAACATTCAGTACCTTTCCGAATCCAGAAATCTGACAGCGTTTGAGTTGGATTCTTTTTCCTGCAGCCAGGAACACTCTGTACTGAGATATTCTTGTGATCTAAACTATCTTTATGAACATATTTTAAAAGTTTTATCTCCCATACATCTTTTTGGTGCCAAAGTAAAGTTACATGTGAGGGGAAAGCAGTGACATGGAATTACTTTAGATTACCCAGTCTAGAGGAGCTAGAGAGACACAGTTCTCCAAGGCGGGTGAACTGGGTAGAGGACACAGGAGCTGGTGCAGCACTCACTGTAAGGTTGCATCCACGCCGCTTCTCAAACACATCCATAGAAAAGCAAGAAATGAAGGAAGAACTCTGAATTCTCACAACAAAACTTGCTTGTGAAGTCTAGAAAAAAAAAAATTACATTTCCAAAATGCAGGTCTAGTAAAAAATTTAGAGTCATTTTCATCACATATTCCACAGCTGCCAGAAAGCTAAAAAACTTCTGTTTTTCATTCCCCTTCACTCAGCACCTCCAGAACCATGCAATAAACAGCACGTGCATCTAACCAATAATTCATTTCCCGCATTAGTATTTGTCAACTTGGTAAATTTTAACAAAGCAAACAAATATATTTGTCACTGCTGCAACAAGCAGCAACTACACTACAGCTACCTACACTGTTTGGTTGTTCCTGGGAATGAGATGGATAAACAGCAAAACTTAAGGCTGGATTAACACTACTTTTGTCTGATTGAAGAATCTCTCAGTACATTTTTTCTACTAACCCTGATTAAAACACTAATGAGAGCTATGGGAATTATCTGCTTGATTGTCATTCTGCTGACACTCCCACTAACCCATGCTGTCAATAAATTAGCTGACGCACTGAAGCACTTTGACTGCTGATACACAATGGTAGTAATTTCCATAGGGCTGAAAAATCAGCACTGCTTAATGACAGATATAATCACAGCCAAGGCTTTGTAAAGTTTCCTTAGAAACAATATTAAGCTCACAAAATAGAGAACAGAATGTTTGAATAAACTGAAAGACAAACACTACAAAAAAAAAAAAAAAAAAAAAACCCAAAAAACAAACAAATAAAAAACCTTTCAGAGATAAAACAAGAATAGAAGGAGGAAGAATAATTTATTCTCCAACTCCCTAAAACTGTCTAGGCCAGAATCACATATTAGTGTTGTGGTATGTTTTAGTTTTTCTTTCAGAGACTGAACTGAAGGTTTGTTTCTTCCTTCCTTCCTGGAATTCCAGGGAGATCCAGTTTAGAAAATAAACTTTTATCTTAAAACTCATGACTTAACTGAAGGAAAAAAAAAAACGTGACAGTTTTCCTCTGGAGGATCCATTTGCATTTAGGATTTTTCAGTCAGTCCTAGCAAAGGCAGGCTGGAGATGAATTTAAAATGGGGAACCAGATTCCCAAAGGCTTTCACTTCTTCAGTGGCAACATCCGTTTGTTCCTTGCAAGATCTTCTAGATGTGCAGCCATACAGCAGATGAGTCCGCTGCCATTAGGTAACTCTGCAGGAGATGAATCCTTTCCAAAAATAAGGCTTTGTTCAGTCTTTAATGGACACTAGAGGTACTCTGGCTTCTCCATAAGGGGAGTTACTTCATGGAGTAATTACTAATCAAACTAATATATCTAACCATGAAATATGACCATCCAGCTCCGAGAAATGCCAGATTACGATTTAGGAGAAAATCTCAAAGAATATGGTCTCCACTTGAAACTTTAGAGAAAGTAAATAACAAGACAATAGTATAAGTAAAACTGGAATATTATCAAGAAATTCAGGAAAAAAACCACAATCCTTCTCACCTCAGCTAGAAAACACCGGCTCTGATATCCAGCAGGCATGACCCAAGGATTTAAGGATTATCCAGCTAAAATCTGAATGATCTGAACGAGCTGTGAGCTTTTATAAGCAACCTGTGCTTCATCCCACTGCATCCTGATTCTATTTAATAAAAGTTTTTTTTTTTTTCTCCAGAGGCATAGGAATGTTTTATAGCACCTCTCTCAAGTGCATTTTAATACAGAAGCGGTATTCATCTCTATTCAGCTACGAGGTAATGCATTTGCTGTAGGTTTTGTTCTGCCTAGTGCTGGTGGAGTTTTGTATTAAGCTCAGACTCTATATCTTAGCCTTAGTAATACCTCATATGATCTACTAAATAAGCAGAGCAGCGAGTTTCCAGCAGCATCTCCGCAGCAGCAGCAGTTTGAGCACGGCTGGGTATCGTCTAAGGAGTGTGCAGAGCCCATCGTGCTCCGTGGAGTATCCTGACAGCGCAGGCGAGCCCCCCTCATTTCCCACAGCTGAGCCCTATTAAAATAACTCAGAAAAATATCAAATGCATTTCTAAAGTCACTAGCCTGTGCAGTGATTGTGGCAGCTGCTGTGGGGAAGCCGTTCAGTTTCTGGTGTTGGGAGAAAAAATGGACATGAAAGCAGAGAGATCATCACGCTCCCGTAACAGCCTCAATTTCCAGGTCTGCCATGGCTTTTGCCCAGGGGAAACTGCTCTTTCTGCTTTCCTCACTGCATCTTTGCATGCCCTGTCCTTGGATTCTTTACCCTCTTTTCTGCTTGGCAAAAGTATGAAGCCCAGAGCCCAGGTGAGCTCTCCTGCTGATCTCTATAATGTTTTTGCATCACACAACTTTACACTCCTCGGATATGGTGCTAGTTTTGATTATTTTTAACAGAAACAAACTCAGATCAGAACTTCCCAAGTCACCAATTTCCATCTGGAGCAAAAGGGAAAGGGAAAAGAAAGGCTCTTTCAAAGACTTTATCTTATCCAAATAGTTTCTTAAATTTCTAGAGATTTTTTAATGGGTATTGAAGCATTATAAAGTGTCTTCATGTATTTTGTGCCTTATTTTGGAAGTTTCACATTTCTGTCATAGAAAGCTCGTGCACAATATTGCAATTTCTCCTTTAAAATATGACTCCTTAATGAAAGGGCTTGAATCCTTCAGTCAAACAATATGATCTTTATAGCCAAGTTCTCTAGCCAGGCTTTGCCATTTGAGGGGATACGGATGTGGTGCTGAACTCCTCTTCATTTTGTGTAAGAGGCTAAAGCAAAAAGTTTCCGTTTTTATTTGAGGTAATTGGATCTCATTATGTCTGGTTTTGATCCCTGATGAATCACTAATGGGAAAGCTTCCAAGAGCAATTTTGATAAACCTGATCTCTTTTTACATAATCTCATAAGAGATATCCTTCCTCATATTATTTGGTTAGCACTATGCAGTATACAGTTCATCATTAGCTAGCCTAAATGGACAATCATTGCATTAACATTATAATGTTTAAATTTCTCCTCCAAAATAATACGTTAGAGATTACTGCTGTTGTTCTTGCTGCAAGGCACTACTGCTTGTAATCAAAATCTCATTAAAAGGAATTCATATATTCTGCAGCCCACGGGGTCTCAATTTCATTCCTTCTCCTGTCCCTGTGCCGCCCATGCACTAATTTATATGGGTGTTTTACCTGAGGAAAAACTAGCAAATTTGACTCAGAGAGAGAGTGTCAAAGGTACAACCAGTGTTAGATATCAGTATTGTTTACATAAGCTGAAAAATTCTGAAAATTCTTACTTCCTTCTGTTCCTCTATTTAAACTAAATATTTAAAGGAATGAAAACTTTTTTCTTTTAAAACACATACTGCTCTGAAGTGTAATCAGATGATGACAGCATTTGACAGTCTACTAAATCAGAGGACTAATGACTTCAAATAGATACTTAGCCTTGTTATTAGCTACCCTATCTCCAGTATTTGCTTCTTCTCTTAACTAAACTTTGTTTTAATAACTGATTTCTTTTAAACTGAGCTCAATGAATACTGGAACCAAATAATCTAAAACTAATCCTCTGGACTAGCTTGTGCATTTATTGTATTGCAGAGAGCTTATTAAGTCTAAGATTAGATGAAGGCCTACTTTCACGGAGGGGTCATGTTTTAAAGTGCTATTTTAAACACAGAGAGGGTGTTAAAAGGCATCATTGCCTTGATTTAATCCATGAGGAAATGAAGAAAAGCTCAGGTACCTGTTCTCATTGGCGGTGAAATCACAAAAAGAGTCTCTGCTGGAAACAGAAGCCAAAATAGA
This sequence comes from Rhynchotus rufescens, assembly GCA_032273925.1. NCBI lineage: Eukaryota > Metazoa > Chordata > Aves > Tinamiformes > Tinamidae > Rhynchotus > Rhynchotus rufescens. The sequence continues at coordinate 22,122 of JAVCKT010024174.1, forward strand.
AGTTTATGTCCCAAATTGACTCCAATATCCAAGAGTCCCAAGTTTTCACCATGACTGCCTTCTTCATATTTTTAATCCACAATGCTAAATAAAATGGTCCACCTTAGTGAAGTTGCTTCTGCCCCTAGCAGATCTCGTGTTCAGAGAGCACAGCCTCCCTCAAAAAATCTTACTGGTCAGCCCTACTTGCAAATAGTATTAAAAATTTTACAGCTAGCTCTTTCCTAAAATTTCTGAATTCTGTAAATTGTATTTTAGCATCCAAACCCAGCAGATTCAACACGCTGTTGCTCCCTAGAAAGCCCTCCCTTTGTTATTTTATAGATTGATTGTCTCAAATACAGTTTTGACAGTAGATCTATTATATTTATTTCTTGTGCTCCTTGTTTTTCTCTGTTCTGGCTTCAGAGTGGCCACCTGGTAACAAAAGAGCTTGACAGAGTAGCATTTAAAAAGAGCAGGAATGGATAAGACTTGGAACTGCTAGAGTGGCACAAAAAATCCTGACCTCAATTTTTAGTCAGTTTGGAACCCTGAAATATTTTTTAGATTAATGTAATGCTTGATTGCTGATGGAGTAGTTGAGAGGCTTCACTGTTTCATGTAGCTCTTGGCCTCTTTGAACTTCCTTGCTATATGCACAGTGTGTAGGAAAACTGCTTGTTTCCTGTCAATTCACATTGTCCAGTTTGGCTTGAAAAAGCTTTATAGATTTCCTTCCCCACTATTCAGCTGTAAATTATTTTTTCTATTTGCACATGTATGGAAGAGATTTTAATGACTCTCCCAAGTGCTAGATGTAATTCATCACTAATTGTTTTTTAGAAATAGGTTTTCCAAGGTATTAGTATAAAATAAGTTTATACTAACTGATACTTACTCATCCAGATAATTCACTTCTTGCAACTCAAATCACTTCTTTAATAGATTTTTGCGAGTCCTCTACAGGTTTCCCAAACGTTCCGAGTGGCAGACTGGTACACTAATAAAGATTTTATTCATTCCACATTCCACACAGGGGCTTGGAGCTGGAAGAGGCTATAACCCGCAATTTAGGCAGAGTTGCTCAAAGGCAATCTTATTCATGGTCCTTCAGAGCACTACATTTTAAATTTTTTAACCTCATGTTATATCTTTGAGATTTCAGTGCCGCTCGTGTAGTTTAAACAAAGCTTTCTCATATCGTGTGTTTAATATTGTAAATGTAGAAAGTTCTACAGTGAAGGCTGCCAGAGGTGTATCTAGCTGCCTGTGCCTAATAACAGATTTTGCTATTGAACATCATGTTCATCAACAGTCAAGTAATACTGGGCTCACGGGGGACAGTCCTTCCTAAACATAGGCAGTATTTGGTGAGCCGGTGCCTTGCAGCAATGCAATTCACACCACCAGTGTGCACAGCACTAAAGCTAATGTTAAATCCATAGCAGATCATTAGTGCCAACAGTCGGAGTGAAATTACTCAAGCTTAAAGATAAAGAAAATTCCTTTCAGGTATCTTAAATCCCCAGTTAAATTTTAAAAAAGTCCATCTTTGTGTAAGAAAGTGATTAAAACTGTGGTTTATTTATCTGTACGTAGTGGGGTACCTTTCTTTTAATAATATTATTCAGATGTTTTGTCCTTAAAGTATTTGAGGTGAAAACATTACCCTATCTTTTCCCTTGGAGTTCACAGAAGTTTGTCACTGATTTTTTATGAAGACAGACTTTCACATACACTGAGTTTTCTTCCATGTATTTATTCAAATGCTGCCATCACTACGATGGTTCTGTTTTTCTGTAGTATGTATATCCACATGTAAAGATCAGAAAGTAAGACAGCTCCAATTAAATCCACTTGCCACTCTTCTGGGGAGAAATTCAAATGTTCTCATGACTTCTCAGATATTTGGAAATTTTTAATCACATATCAAATTGGCTTCATTTGATCTCAATACCGTTTTCCTAGAGCTATCACTTTTGTGCTCTTTTTCTGAAAGCTGGGGTTTGTGATTCTGGGAAAGAGATAAGCCTTTCTCTTAATTTTCCTCTAATTGCTGTACATTCGCCTTGGAAGTCTACAGCTTAAGGGCACCCAAAAAAAAAAAAAAATGATATGGGAAAAAGAGAAAGCTAGATACATTTTGTAAGTAATTTTTAATTTTTCTTCAATTTCAGTGTTTCCCAAACTGATTCCATTCCATGCTCTTGAAAATTATTTGGGAATTTAGAATTTCCCCTTTAGTTCTCTCTCTAGTCTTATTTTCTCTTGATTTTCATCTGAAACTGGTGATTATTGAGCATTAGTTAAGATGCCTTCCTCTGAAATGCCTGCAATTCAAGTATTTTAAATTTGGTTTAATGGTCCAGATGCCTTTTAGAGCTATAGTTGTATTCACAACTGGAACTATAAACCCTTATCTTGCCTCTGGCTAAGGGACATATGTTCTCATGCAGATGTTTCACAACTACTTCAGAAAATCTCGTATACATGACCTCAGTATCAAACGAATCCTGTTTCCCCAAACATCAGGAAATGATAACACTTCTAAGAAATCCTCCCTGAAATTTCAGCCCCTTTTTTTTCAGATCATACAGTTGTACTATGTTATTCCAAACTTCACAGTGGAGACTGAATACTTTTCGGTCTCTTTTATTATTTTTAAGTCTTTTGCTATTAATCATTTGGCTTGCAAAGAGTAAGAAGATTAGGAACAAAGAAGATAAAATGTCCTACCTTAGGCTGCTCATATGGTTAACAACAAAACACAATAAATGTGATTTGTTCAGTGGTCTTAGTAATTAAATTTCACCGTCTTTCATGCAGTGTAAAATATAGGCCAAAACTAATAGTAGAGATCTCGCAGCTAGTTTCACACCTAGACATCCACGAAGGAGTCAAGGAGTCTGGACACTGGGGACCTATGCTATGCTATTGGTTCCTTTTCTCCTCCACATACCCAATGTTACCAAGGTAAATGTGCAGAATCCTCCCCAGTAATATGATATGCCAGTTCATTTGATACATAGGTCTCACCATAATCCTTAATCATTTCTTCCTAACTGAGCACAGAACCATAAATAAGATAAATAAGATTAACTGTAGGATTTTTTAAAAAATGTCAGTTTATCTGCCATTTGCTGCTTGTGGTATATTGGGAATAAAAGTGTTGACTTTCCCATATATTCTTTTCCTTCACTCATGTCAGAAATGCCAGACTCCTGAGCAATACAAGCAGAGAAAAAAACTGCAATGTCCCTTCCTGAATTAATCCTCTCTCTGCTGACATGGCAAGACATCCCAAATCTCCAAAGATGAAAAATTGCTTACAACACACAACAGCAAATTAATAACAACACAAACACTGGGTGCGAATCCTGCAGGTATTACTCAAATCTGATGCTCATCAATTCCAGAAGAATCTATTCCACTAATACCAGAGGTTGTATTCTTCACATGCTGCTGTCTGCGATCATGAGGTATCCTTAATGGATTTGCAAGTTATCCCTGGGCCCAGTATTTACAGACACAAACTCCAAAACATTCAAGTTCAAATTTGTACCTTAGAGCAGACTTATCTGCTGTCTCATGCCTGGTGAGTGAGAACCTAACTGAGATTAGAGTCTTACTGGCCACGAGGAAAACAAAAGTCAGTTTGTACTCTGATGAGTTTCCCATCTAAATGTACAAAAGTAGAAGAAAAAGGAATTACTAATATCACAATTTTGGAGTTGGTAGCTGAGGATATCAACTTGTCTAAAGTTCCTACAGTTTTGGAACATAACAGATTTTCCCTTCCGGGATCATTCTGTCAAGATGTCAGAGACACTTGTGAACAAAGGCTGTTAGGATACAAATATCTCAAGGCTCATTACTGCTTCCATTAGCGACACTGGAATCCAGGGAGACCATGACTTAGCTTGAAAGAGTAAAAATAAAAGATGGTTGTAGAAAAGAGATGCAAAAACAACAGAGAGCAGCCTAAGCACAACTGCTAAAACCTTCCAGCAACTCATTAGTGACTCTGTATCTTGTTAGTTCTTCAGTTATTAATTTCTTTCGATTTCCCAAATACCATGAGCTAAGTAAGTCTGGTTAGTGAAATGCTGCACAGCTGGTAGTGACTACTGCTGAACTGCATAGCAAGGGAAACCAGCTTATGATGCCCCATTTGTAGAGCTCATCATTACCAGAGTCTTTAATTTATTCCTTCCCAATCAAGTATGCTTTACAGAAGTGAAAGGTACATCACTGTACTAATGGGCACAAGGAAATTCCTAGTTTCTTTGTAGCTTTTCATCCTTCCCCACTCTCAGATATAATAAACTAATAATTCTGAGAAATAGTACCCAAGATATAGATATTTTGACTCTATTTTATATGAGCTGCAACAAAAATGGCAGGTGAAAAGAGCAGAATAAAGACCAAGTGAACAAGTGCAAAGGTTCATCTATTCCAGTCTAACTCTGACAGTGATCACTGCTTAATGAATGAAGGCAACAGAAGAAAATAAGACTGTATATTTGCCCTGATTTATTTCCTCTCAATGCAGAAACCCAGCAAGATACATTTGCTGAATCTAAAGGCGCATCTTTGTTCCTATTAACCCGTGATGGGTCTTTCATTTAACATAATTACTTTTCAAACTCACTCACAAGCACACAGTGCAGCTAATTATGCAATGTGTGGAAAGGTACATTCATTAAGGATATAATGGTAAAGCTCATCACCAGTCTAAGAATAGTGTCATGATATTCAGGCAAGCTGATGTACTCTGTAATTTAATGACTATCCTCTATTCATCTACTTTAGGGAAAATACAAGGAATGATACAATAGACTGAAAAAAACCAAGATGGAAATTAAGAGTAGTATTTAGGGTTGTATTTTGCCCAGAAAACAAATTATTTGAGAGATAATTTCTAACCACGTGTTCAAATCATGTTTGATGCCTGCATTATTAGGTACTGGAGCACAGACACAGGATTAGCTCTTGCCTTTTGTTACCTGTTCACATCGCAGGTGGACACTTAGAGCACCTTTTAGTGAACACACTTCCAAGGGGAAATGTATTTTAAAGTTCAAATTCAATTTAAAAAATAAATTTCTCTATGAGAGGATTTTTAATAGGTCATAAAGTCAAGTGGTTATAAGATGTGAGGATGCCTTGCTTATAAAAATAAGAGGCATTTAAGCAAATAAATGTTGCTTTCTGTTTTGACCAGAATATAGAGCATGCCATATAACACCCAATACATGTGTTCCTAGAAAATGGTGTTGGATTTAATCACTTGTTCCCTATGCATTCAACTAAATAATAATCAAATCCAAAAATACAGTTTAACTCACTCAATAGATTTTGATACTCCTTTAATGAAGGAAGAAGGATTTAAATCTTCACTGCATTAGGATTCTCTTAGGGCAGGGTCAGCACTCTTGTTGGCCTATCTCATATCTTCTCAACTTTCCCCCTAGTTTCTGCCTTAAAAGCGTTAAATAGCAAAGTTCTCCTAAGAAGCATCTCAGTAAAATACTTCTCACTACTACAGCTGCCGAGATGTTGGCAAAATCAATTGTTTGTGTTACCATGCAGAACATTTTCAGTTTTTATCTGCAAAACCTTCTCTGACTTTTCCAGTAAGCAAAAAAGCTTTTCTGTCACTTATTAAAATTAAGGAGATCTGTCTGGTATCTTTTTACTAGGCCTCCCTCTCAAATCATTGTGAATTCTGCAGGAAGAATGGCAGCGGGCCCAAATCTACATGAAGCTCTAGTTTAAATATGACATTCAAAGTGAGCTTCAAATGTGACATGTATATAAAACGAGACCTCAGAGGATTTGCCCATGAATCTGAACCAAACATTTTTCTGAAATTGAGAAGGTTTAGTAATTTAGTTTTGAAGCTTCGTTCAAAGGCTTCTGGAAGGAGAAGCTCACTCCTTGAATATCCCTGGGGAATTTGGAAATGTCTTTTTCTAAAAACACCCTCAACACTTAAAATGACTTACCCATTTGTATAGAAAACTCTCCATGAGAAATCTTGCTGTAAGGGCCTAGCACAAAATTTGGCCAATTAAGCTGGAAAAGAACTGCAGCTCCAAATGGGCATCGAGCTGCCTATTATTCTTAGGAGTAGAGTGAATTTTAACCCAATTGTAAAACTTCAGACAAAACTGGACAGCCGTCTTTTTTTTTTTTATTATTATTATTTATTTTTTATTTTTTTTTTTTATTACTTGTCCAGCTAAGAAATGTTTATTTAATCTTTAGATAATGTTAGTTGACTCTTGGAAGAGAGA
>JAVCKT010024175.1:0-31455 GCA_032273925.1 Rhynchotus rufescens
GCGCCGGGGCCGGGGGGGCGGCATGGAGGGCGCCCGGGAGCTGGCGCGCGCCGCGCCGCTGCGCCCGCTGCTCCTGCTCCTGCTGAGTCTCCTGCGCGCAGGTGGGAGCCGCGCAGCGCGCGCGGGAAACTCGCGCGGGAGGGTGGCCCGGGCGGGCGCGGGGCGCGCCGTCGGCGGGCGGAATAATAGTAATGATGTTAATAATAATAATAAAAGCAGTGGTCTTTTGTGTGCAGGCGGCGGCGGCTGGCTCTGGCAGCGGCGCGTCCCCGCCCCGGCCGCGGGCTGCGTGTTTTGGCAATAAACTCCGGCTCGGGACGGAGCGTCCCCGCGGGTGGGTCCAGGGGCAGCGCGTGTCCCGAGGTGTGCGGGGCGGGCGGCGCTGGCCCTTGATGTGAAGAGGGTCGCGGCGCTCGGCAGGGCGGAGCAGGGCTTGGAGTCGCCGCGTCTCGCTTTGCGCCGGCTTGGGGGGCACGGGAGCACCGAGGGGCAGCGGGGGCCGTAGGGAGAGGCCGCTCGTGCCTGTGGAGTTGCCCGCAGGGAGCGTTTCGGAGCAGTGCAGCAGCGTCTGCAAGCGGCAGCCTTGCCAGGGTACCCACCGCTTCGGTGGGAGAGAGGCGTCGAGGGGAGCCCTGCACTTGGGCCGGGTCTAAGTGCCGCCTGCAGCGGAGCGGAGCCCGCGGCAGCGCTCTGAAGTGTCAGGAGGGGCTGGGGAAGTCGGGCTGTAGTTTTTCCGCTTCTGGAAACAAAACAAAAATCCCCTAGCAGTTGTGGTGGTTTGTCTTTGTTGTAAGCACTTTACTTTGGCATGTGAAAGAGGGCAGTAGTTGATTTATTCGCTTTGTTGTTAATATTTTTGTTTTGGTAGTGTTCTTGTTTTGCACCTACTTGCTCACTGATAAGCTCAGCTGGAGTGTGATAACTGACAGTTTGGACTTCCCTGTTCAGAATATCTACATGGGTGACTGTCTGCACACACACGCACCAGTCTATCCAAAGAATATCCAAAGTGGCAGTAATCACAGAGATACAGAATTCCCCTAACAACGCGTAGTTCCCTGATAGTTCCTGGAAAGCACATAGAAGTCATTAATATCCAGAGATGTCCTTACTTCTTATGTCTCTTGCCCAGCACTTGAAGCTTCATCTCCCGGTTGGGCTGTTGTTAAGAAATGCTTGGGGAATGGGGCAGACTGTCAGCATTGTGTGGAGGCCACCTGATGCACCCACTGGCTGGTGGGGCAAGGAGATGGGGACCTTTGGATCCCTCATCTGCCTCAAGGTTCAGGCACTTAGGTGTGGGTGCTATTTTCCCTTAGTGGTGCATTAGACAAGCTTGTGTTGACCAAAAAAAAAGGTAGTTGTAGGTGTAAATGACTTGCGGTTGCAAAGGGCAAGTGACTCTGTATGTCTGACACCCGGGTCTTGGCATATTCCAGGCTGGAGGTTGTGCTGGAAAGTGGCTTGTGTCCTGACACTGGCATGGGACGTGTCGGAGACGACCGTCTGGGCAGAGCCTCAGCCTCGGGGCTGTTCTGGAGCCGGCCTGACTCTGTTGTTGCTTTGGGATTGCCCCATCACAGGCACTTGCATCGGATGATCTCCTGCACTCCCCATTCAGTCCTGTCCTCTGCCTTGTTTATTCATATACAAGTTTATATTAAGTATCTTTTTTTCTGGCCTATAGTCAAGAGCTTTTCCCTTTGGTTGCAAATAGGGAAGGGAGAGATGGAAAACAGAGCTCAATGAACTTGTTGGGAGAGTAACCCCCTCCTCTCTTCCCTCCCCAGCCCTTCCCACTTTATTTTTTTCTCCCTCCAAACATACTTTTGCTCCTCTCCTTCCATTTGGAGGAGTGCCTTGTGTCCCCCTGTGGTGGAATAATCTGGAAGCAGCCTTTCCTGCGTGCTTTTTCCCGGTGCTACCCCGAGGCGCACCCTGTCCCCGCGCAGGTCCCCGCCGGGGTCTGGGCTCTGCGCCCGCCCTGCAGCCAGGGCTGCTGCTTGGCCGCTCGCTCCGGCCCGCTCCGGCTCTGGCATGTCTGTTTTCATGGCGCTTCCCGCTACCTGCCAGCTGGCCCTGAGCGGGATTGAGGGAGGAAGATTGAACCCGATAAGGGCAGTGCTTGCTGTGGCTGAGACACGGTCTGGACCCCTCCAGCCCCGTGAATTTCCTGCCCTCCCTCCTTCGCCGTTGGTTTGTTATGTTGGGCTGCCTTGCTCAGGCCGTCCCCGGGGTCTCCTGTGGTTTTTCCTGCCTCCCCTGGAGCAACGGTGTGGATTCTCCTGCGCCTACATGTGGCCCAAGGCCACGGCCAGGAGCACAAGTCAAAGAATGTTCAATACTAAACGCGCTTCCTTCCGCTACGACTGGGAAGCTTTTCTGAGCGAGCGCATAAGTGATTTTTCTTCAGGCTTTATAATAACAAATGTGATAAATTTGGCAAGGAGCGAGATTCACATTTGCATCCAGCTTAAGTACAGTTCATAGAGACTGAAGGCATTTCCATGTGCTCTTTTTTTTCTCCCAACAGAGAGCTTCTCATGGACAGATCAGCCCAGCTGTTAGGCTGTTTGGCCACGCTGGCTCGCGGGGCCTTTCCTTTCACTGAGGCTCTCGCAGAGAGCTCTTGTTGGCTGTTGAAACAATAACACATCTTTGCAGGTGCACAGATTGAGCCAAGGAGCCCAAATCGCCCAGCATAGGGATGTACCGTGGTGCGCAGGTGGATCAGCATGGATATATCTTAACCACATGGCAATAAGAGCCTGTGGCAAAGACTAGGGAATATCCCAGGAATCACATCCAAGTGGATGTTTCTCATTGTGCAGTTTGTGCTTTTCTTTCTCGGAACTGTTGTTAGAGACTTCAGTGACCCCTCGGGTTTCCTTTGCATTTCATACTGCCGTGTTATTGACAATAATTCCTTGTTAGTGAAAGCTACTCAAAAGAACTTGAGGCAAATCTGTAAAAAGCGAAATACCAAATACCGTGTATTTGTGTTTTGAAGGAAAGTTTCTGTCCAACCCAAACTTAAAGTAAACACTAGAGGAGACTGAAGGTAAGGAACAACAAATTCTGGACAAAGCAGCAACAGCACAACATCAAAGAGTTTTAACAACATATATGTTTATCTGCAGTATATGACAGCCAGTCTAATCTGATACTAGTCTTGTAAAAGAGAGGCAGTAATTGCTCGAGATTGAGCTACTTTTCTGCTCTTTTTCTCTCTGTCTATGAAGATAACTGCCATTACAGAGATCAATCGTTACACATTGTCCTGCTCCACGTGTGTTACATGCGCATTATTTTACAGATGTTGTTTTCTTTTAATGTGGTACAAACATCTTCCAGGATTTTGACTCATTTCCTTGAATCTCGTTCAGCTGTTTAAAGAATAGGTGGAGGAAATGAGATCTAATATCCTAATACATTACATTTACTGTAAGTGCCTTCTCACTTTAGGTGAAAACATTTGCTTTTTGGTAACTTGTGAATGTCCTTCTGAATCTTCCCCTGTCCAAGAAATAACCTGTTTTTGCTTCTGTCCCTCAGAAACTTGGATCCCCTGTTTGTCTCTTCTGTCTTGATAGGACTTTAGGTGTGCACTGTGATCTTATGTGAAGAAGGAGATCTAATGCTGAAAGTCAAGTACATTAGAATACAAATTTCTCTATAGTACACAAATTTCTCTATATTATATGATTTAGATATTAAAAAATGAAGAGAATGTGCATACAAATTAGTAGCACTCATATAGAAAACTGTTAATTATTATTGCTCTTCTGTGTTATTTTACTCTACAAGTCTTGCACTGTTTTGTTTTTTTTAATGACTTTTAGGAAACTAGTCAGGTTTGTCCAAAAGGTGTGTGACCTTCTATAACAATGAAACCTGTGAACAGTCCCAAGTGAACGTAACTTTACGCATGTCAGTAGTTTCTCTGGCTGGTTGCCAAACATAATGGCAACTGAAGTATATTGTTTGTCCACTGGCCAAGATTGCTGCAGTTAGTGATAAAAGCATAAGAGGAATGTAAACATCTGTGTTTGAAGAGAGAATGCCACTCATTTTCTAGGTTATAGCAATTAGAAAGCACAGTAAATGCTAATCTCTTACTGAATTTACTCTTGGGGATTCAATTGCTTTATTCAGAAAACATAGGTTTTCAGATACACCTTAAAATGGATCTTTAATGATCCTTATAAGTCACAACAGAAATTTTTGTAAGGTATATGTGGTCATGTTACCTTCTACAGCGAACAGACACATAAGGATAGACAAGTTTCTAGTGCTGTTAACACGCTGTGCAACTCTGTGCTCCTCTTTACGTATCACTCCTACAGACTAACTGAAACGAAGCATTATTTAGTAAATGTGATCAGCTAAATGGCTCTGTGGTTGGGTTTGGCAAGGGCAAATATGTATGATTTTTAAATATCACTGGAGGGCTGAGTTCACAATCATGTAACATAATTATTAAATATCTGATACTGGGAAGAATTCACTAAGTCAAGTAGGCATCAACAGTTGCAGAGCTAAGTGATAATGAAGATGCATGGGCAGATTTAGGTTGAGAAAAGAGACATTTCACTTCTTAGGAAACAGTGGAAAGAAAGCTTGTAAGTCAGATAGAGATGCGTCCTGAGTATGAAGTTCCTTAGGAGCCTGACCTGCCATTTTAGTCTCACTTTTCCTTTCTTGCTTCTAGTTGTCTTAGCTGAACATGTTGTTCATGACAGGGGATAGAAAAGGAAAGCTCTGTGCAAAAGCCACATTGGAAAAAATAAGTCCCATTGGGTGTTCCTTCAAGGAGCGTCGCAAATACTCTCCTGCCATTCAGAACTTGTCTTAATTTTGGAGGGGGGAGGAAGAGCTGAATTAGCTCTAACATTGTCAGGAGTGTTTTAAGTATTCTTGCAGATTAGACCACTGAGAAGTAATGAGCCTACTGGACAGTATCATGAGATTAAAAACTTGCACTTGTCTCTCAGCTTGTTTTTTGTGCGCCAACATCACATGCTGAAGCTTTTGCTTGCAGCTCAGAGGATGGTGAATGTGCTTCTTTGCTGAGCAAAATCTGCCTTTCTGCAAGGTTCACCTGGTTCCCGAGGTTGGATCTCTGAGAAACGGAGCAAACCTTGGGATGTCCTTCAATACTGTGGGAGTGAATGTAGAGGAGACCTTCAAAGGTCATCTAGTCCCTTTTGCCTAGTGGGGTCAGACATAGTGACTCCTCCAGGTTGATTTTAGTTTAACCTGTTCTAAAGCAGACTTGGCACAGTGATTCTACTACTCATTTTTTTAATGCTTAGCTAGTTATTGAAAGTTTTAAAGTTGCTTATGTGTTGCTTATTTCGATTCTTTTTTTTCCCTCCTCTGGGGGACAGAGGGAGCAGGTGATCACCATTCTTTTTATAGCTGCATTTTTACATGCTGACAACCAATACCACATCTTTAACTCTTTTAACTTTTTTTTCTGTGCTGACAGAAGAGCATGTGGGGCAGTTCTTTCAGGCTTCTCTCCTGATGCCTTTTTTGTACCTCGCCCTCCTCTTGTCCTTCTCGTCCCTCGCCACCTTGTCTGCATTTCCCCCCACATACCACGTATAAAACTGACACCTGACTCCAGATCAGAAGCTCAGTCCTGCCACATTTAACAAAGTAGGTGCCTCCCTGTGTGGTGTGCCACAGTTTGATTCAAAGCGTTTTTTAAATCCGATCTTAATCATGATTTAAATCAGCCAACAGTAAGCCTCATTTTGACTGCTTTGCATTTGTACTTAATGATTTAGCAAAGAAAGGTTTAACCTCCTTTATTGCCATTGAGATAGAGTTTTAATTAAATGTAGCCTCTCCACCTAGTGTTATACTTAGTTTGATTAATCACTGTGCATGTATTTAAGCAATTACAGCTTATCATATACGCACTTATTCTGATTCTTCATGTGTTTGTTTTAGTATTAAAATAGAAAGTGTTGACAGTTCTTATTTATTGGATAATTTTTTATTTATGATTTGCATCTATTAAAATGAAGGAAACTCAAATTCTGAAGTGTTCTGGTAGATAAATAGCACCCCAGAGGAGGTAGCCAATTCAGAAGAGAAAATTTACTGAGAAATATCTTGGGGGAAAAAAATAGTGCCTGAAAGGCCTATCTGTAGTCAAAACTATGGTATCTAATCACTATGCTGCAAAAATTTTAGAACTTGGTCAGATCTCATCCTCTTTTATCAAGTTTTTATTCTTAGAATGGCAAAGGAAAGAAACATTCATGTTTTTCAACTCCTGATCAGTATCTCATCTTTGAATGGACTCATTACTTAACTGAATTGTACTGAATGAGCTGAAATGAGGAAGGTATTTTCTCTGCACCTGTTAGGAGACTCCAGATGGCAAAGGCTGGTTTATCACTGCAACACAACCTGGGTTGAGGTGCTCAGCTTCTGCCTTCCATGAATTTAATTGTTTGATTATCTTTAAAACATTGGCAGCAAATGTTGTGTTTAGGTGATATTCTGCTTTTAAATTTTTAATGATTGCAGAAGATGTAAGTTTTAATTTGTGGTGTTCTATTGTATTTTCAATTTTAATTTTGAATATTTTTTAATTTAGAATTATTCTCCTTTAAAAATGTGTTTTTATTTTAATATAATCTTAAATATTCAATATCTTATGTGCTATACTTACCTGCCATGGTTGTGTTATATATCTGGGAAATTGTAGATATTGTAGATATTCTTTTGCAGTAGCACCACGTTGTTGATACATTCAGTTTCTGCTACTTGGTGACCACCAAATTCTTTACTTTTGCTGCCAAACTCTTTGCTTGCTATTTTATATAGTATGGAAGCATTTTCTATGTCAGTAGATGAGCATAACTTTTTACCTTTGAAAAGAAATTGCATTATCTTTGACCAAATAAAAGCTTCCTCCCTGAAGTGGTTCATTGTAGCACAAGTTGTTGAAGTTTCCTATTCCATAGCACGTCTGACTTCCAGCTATTATACATAAAATTGCTGACTTGGCAATAATGTTAACATCATCCTATATAGGATTCGGAGCATGCAGCATGGTGAAAGAGGTCGAACTGAAGGAGCAGAATTAAACTCTGTATTTCTGGCCTCCTTTTGTAACCTGGATGCTCTCCTACAAGATGCTGCAATGAGGTTCCCTGCTTGGGCAGGCAGCCTGTGCTCACAACAGGATGCCCTCTCTTGTCTCCTCCGGAATCTCTCCTGGAGTAGTAAGAATAACTTTTTTTTCAGTAAACTGTTACCTGCGTATGGGCCATGGATGTGCAATTTATGATAGAGATGTGGTGGTATCCTCAGAAATAATAATAATAATAATAATAATAAAAAAAAATTGCAGGCAAAATATACAACTCCTTGGGACTTGATGACAATGCAAAGAAGTTAGGAGGCAAGTTATGTATTGCCTTTTAAGATTCATACAGATACACAAATTGTCAGAAGCACATGCAAACTTCTGTCTTGAATGTGTGTGCAAGACAGCTTTTCACCAATCCCACTGCGTGTTGACACAACTACGTGGGACTAGCTTCTTCACCTTGGAAGACTGAAGAAGCACCCTGTGAATATTTCTTGGTCACAGTAGCACAGAAATATCTTTGCCTAGAGTTTCAGAAAATGTCTCAATTAAAAATATCTATTTGGTTTGTTACTCTTTATAAGACGTCATGATTTTTTACAAGATTCTGTAGCAACATTCTAACTAGCAGCACACCTCGTGCGGTATTTGGATGATGCAAATCTAACTTATTGCAGGCTAACTAAAATTGACTGATCGGATAAGGCTAAATATTATAATTAAATATTAAAAATATATGGGCAAAATATGGAAATGATCGAAAACTTGATGCTGGGTGTGTGTGCATTGCATGTGACGGCAAAGACTTTTATTTTGGTAATAGAGCTACGTAAATGCCTTAGATGCTGTATTACTAAAACGGTATTGCCAAATTCTCATGAATCTGACAGCCCTTTCAGTGAGGGAGAAAGAATGCAAAGTAATATGTGTATACAAGATAACCGTGCCTTCTTCCAAAATTTGGTGATTGTGTTTATTATCTTAATCTGAAAGTGTTATTTACTGCTGTAATCTTCTAGGAAAAAGTACTGAACTAAATATCTGGAGAAAGTAAAAAGCAGTGCTCCTTTTTGTGGTATTTAATGTGGTCCATCATAAGAGCAATGATAACATAATTATGCAATTATTGGTATATTTTTCTCCCCTTGAGGCCTTATGTAGATGGTTACTAGTGCACCTTTTAATGAAATTGCTACTATTTGATAAAATTGCTGCCAGGATTTGAAATAATTATAATTTGCATTGCCACAAGTCTTACATCTCCTTCCTCAGTTGAGCCTTTTTCCAAAAGACATTAGTTCAGATGGCAAAACGATTCACTTTTCTCCAGTTTTCTCATTTATCTTCATCAGAACTACCTTTTTATTGAATTTCAGAAAAACATACTTTCAAGCTCATGTTAATGATTACAAGAAACATTCTTTTAAAATGGAAGTGAAAAGATACCGCACTTTTTAATGTAAATGTCACCAAAGAGAAGTGAGAAGGAAAAGCCATTAAAGCAGTCGACAAAATGAGTGACAGCTGAATTTGAATTTACTTTGCATTAGCACACGTTTTCAGCCCTTTGAATTGTTCTTTATATTGTGTTTATGTATGTGTGCAACAGCTGCAAAAGCTAGTTGTGGGAACAACTGGTTAATAAGCAATTTTGGAAGTCTGAAGGAGAAAAAGAAATAATCTGCAGGAGCAAGGATCAGTTCAAAAGACTCGAGACTACAAAATCTCAAAGCTGACAAGTGTTGTAGCAGCAGTTACTCTGTGCAAATATTACATATAGGCGTATATATGCATACATATTTTCTGTACTGTGTACTTCTCTTTGAATAAGAATTATCAGCCATTGTTTTGAGCTCAGACCATATTTTAAGTTTAAAAAAGACTTTTAGATCAGTTTTGCTTTGAGTCTTGTTTTGTTCATTAACACATTGTGTGTAAATTCCTTCTATGATGGTGTGTTTGGTAGAAGGAACCATAAGGTATCAATGTGCTGTAATTTAATGATTTGTGCATCTGGAGTATGTTGTTGTTGCTTGTAGTGTTTCATAGCTCATATAATGCTTTTTTTTTTTTTTTAATAGAGGGTTTTATATAAAAAAAAATGCCTTAAAACGATGAGGAAAAAGAATATTCAAAAAGGTATCATACTCAAGCAAGGAGAAAGGCATGGATTTTAATCCTGTTATGATTGTTTAGTCCTGTTCTAAAGCCGAAGGGTATTTAGCTATATGCCTGCTTTTGAGAAAATGCCTCTATCGCAGAATTAGCCTTGTCAATCAGAAAGGACAGTTCACATGGCTTGAGTTTTCCCGCTCCGGCAAGGAAAGAAAAGCCGCTTGGGGGAAAAGGAGAATAGTTGTCTCTGTGGAAGTTGCAGTTACCTGCTGCAGCGTTTCCCCTGAGTGAAGGACATGTGTATGGGTTTTGCACTAGCACGTGAAGCCAGCTCTGACGCATGTGCTTCACAGACCATGTGCAGGATCTTGTCTGGTCAGCCAGAAATCAGCCAAGCAGTATCAGTGATTGCTCCAGCAGGACCTGCTGGCTTCCACCCATGATCATCCAAGGTGCTTATGCTTCTTGCCCCTCCTGAAGAATCTTGTCCGTGTTTCCCGTGGAGGGTGGGATCTGCTGGGGACTAGTGAGCTGGCTGCAGACGTGTGCCTGCCCTGTCCTTTGTTGCCACCTGGCTTGGGCGCTGTGTCTGCTTAACCACGTCTCCTTGAGAGTGTCTCCTCAGCAGCACCGCTTATCTGGGCCATTCTGCCCTTTGGACTTCTTGCTACGGCTCCCAGCCTGCAGACAGGTTGTTCCCTCTTTTCCCAGGAAAGGGCAGATCCCAAGTGTTACTGCGTGTGTCAAGGCACGGCCTCCCAGCGCACAGGCCGCTCGGCGAGGCAGGTCTGGGATGTCTCCAGCAGTGGGGTGGTGCAGAGGGGCTGCCTGTCCCACAGGCACAGCTCCAGCTGCCTCTGTGGTTCCCCACGCTCTGGCCTCCACGCAGACAAAGGAACCCTTTGTTCCAGGCACCTTCCACTTCCTCTCTGCTGTTTGCGCTGGGTGGGAGCCAGCTGGCTCCACATTTGCTCCTCACGTGGGGAGATACCTGCTTCACCTTGAGGTAGGCTTGGTGCTGCCTTTGGGCATTGGGCTTGTGAGCTCTCAGTGGATGCTGTGCCTGTTGCATTTCCCTTCCTACCTAGGGCTGAGAGGGGAGCAGTGTCCCAAGGCGGTGATTGCCACCGTCACAGCTTGGTGAACATCATCCCCTTGTTCTCTACTTAGCCCCTAGGAGCTTTTGAGACTCCAAGACCTCAGCTCAAGTAACAGCCTAGGAGCTAGGGAATGCTGTGTTTTTCCCTGAAACACAGCATTTAGGCGAGGCTGTTGGTCATCAGACAGCACTGAGACTGTCAGATGAGCAGCTCCTTCTGCAGGGAAGCCTAATCATTTCAGTGCTCTCAATACGCTTGGTGACATTTTTCTGGGAGGAAGTTGAGGCAGGGAGGAAGGTCAGCATTTCAGTGAGCATGGAGGTATGGTGTCTGGGTATGCTGAGCATCTGTGATGCTTCTGGGACATAATCCTGTCTTTGGCTTCTGCTGAAGTGCATCTGTGTCTTTGAGGAGACACCAGCGTGGGTGTTGGCATGGGTGGTTTCCTTTGCAAAGTTAGAGGCTATCCTGCTAGCCTTATATTTCCCCTTGGCATCGCTGAAATGCTGCATGATGTAGCTTTCAGATCAGATTATTTAAAATTGACATTTGCCATTGCTAAACTTTCCATCTAGCATAAGGGAGAGTGTCTGTTCAGCCAAGTGGAACAAAACAAGTAAGCACTATGATAGCATCTCGTCTTTGAAAAATCTGGGAGGTTATGTACATCAAAGCAAATTAAAATTGCCTCAGCAGGGCTAAAATGGGAGGTTTACACTTTATTTGTTTCCTTGAGGCATAAAATGGAAGGACAAAGAAAATCTCTTGAAAAGGTCTTAAATTCAGCTTTAGTCACAACACATGTGAAGAGTGCATAGTGGCTGTGACAAGAGACAGTTTGTAAGGGGAGGCAGTTTTCTTACTAGACCAACTAATACTGTAAAGAGAAAGCAAGCAAGCTTCTGGCTACAACTTCTGCATTTGTGTAAAAGAAGCGAGTTTTGGTTCTGCTCTTTTTTCAAACCTGCGGGACACTTGTGTGTCTAAAAACATGTCAGCTTTTCCAGCAGCCCTGGGTATGCTGAAAGAGGATATTACCTCCCTGCAAGCCACATCTTGTTGATATCCCTAGTCCTCTGCATCTACAGTAGTCGCACTACTTTAACTGATAAAGCCTATCTCTTGTTTCTGTTCTCTTATGTTATTATAGATGAGAAACTGAAAAATGTGGTGAGTAAGGTCTGTGTGATATCCCTTGAAATGAAGTCAGTGCCTGGAATGAATAGGGTTTAAAGCTAAAGCAGTCTCTCTTGGTAGCATCCAGTCCTTACAACCTTAACACAAACATCACAGATATTTTATCCTGTGAATTTTAGCTCCTAAGTGCATTCATCATGGAAAAACATCAGCTGGTTCAGTGGTTATAAATCCAGGACTGATAATTTGGAAATGATGGTCAGGGAATTGTTTTTGTTGTGTAAGATTAGCACAGTTTCCATGGGGGCTGTTGATCACTGTCAAGGTCATGGAGAACAACAGGAGGAAGAGGCTCTCAGGCGAGTGCTGTCCTCCTGAAGGGCAGCCCAGCAGCACACAGCACTAGGAGAAGGGAATTAGTCTTGTTGGCTTGCGCTGAACCCCCTGGAATATCACGGCTCGTCCTCTGGGCTTGGAAGAGAAAGCGACATCCGGAGCCCAAGTGCAATGGTAACCTTCAAGCAAGTGCACTGGTAGCCTTCATCTCTCTGTTTTTGGCTCTTCCTCTGCTCAGGAGGTGGAGCTGCTTTTTAGGATGGTGCTCGAAGGCCAGGGGCAAGGGAATTGCCTGCTTCTAGTGTGCAGGCAGCGCTGCTGATGTAGCTAGTCTCCTTGGGGTCTGAGAGTCATTGATAGGGATTAGGTGTGGAGACAGGTAGCAGGTGGACATGTGGTCACCGTGCAGCCTCAGAGCATTCCATAGTCCGTGCTGCTTCCATCCACCATGTTGGTGGAAGGGCAGGACATCCAGTTGTGTATATGGGGCTCTTCAAAAAGAGAGAGTTTAGAAAGGGAAAGAAATGGGGGTCTTCACAATGAGGTGCTTCTGCACAGTGACGGTACCGTGAAGCTGAACTGTGCCTCTTCTCTTAGTAGATGCTTGGGATTAAGTTTAACATGGAAGGAGGCTGGATAAGGTGCAACTGTAAGTCAGCGCTGAAAGCAATCTTTTCTGTTATTACCAGCTTCTTGTTCCTTTTAATGTTTAGCTAAGAATTGAAAAAGGAAATGGCCATGTGGGTATTAAGCTGTTGGCCTAAGGTTGTACAGGAAATCTGTGGAAGGATGGGGAATAAAAGCCACAACACTTGACTCTCCATCTTGCTCAACGGCAGTACCAGGCAGTCCTTTGTTTGCTTGGCAGCTGGAGATGAATTCCGGTGGCTTGTGAGTCTAATGTGGATTTGCACCTGATGTGCTTTTCCCGGCTTCATCAACGTTGTGACTGAGGCAGACCAGGATTCCACAGATTTTTTTTTTTCTTTTTCCCAGGATGGTGTGCTGTTTAGCCAAAGCTTGTTTGTTTGCACATCCCCTTATTGTTACAAGTACATTCTGCTGTCCTTAATCATATCCCTGCAATCTGACCTGCATTTCCTATCAGTATTATCTAGAGCTGCTGTATTTTCTAATTCCTTCAGCCCAGTTTTCCAGATGTTCCTTCTGCTGCAGAAGTCACTGCTGCTGTACTCTCCCTCTGCTCCTTTATTTAGGGATTAGGAGGCTTTTTGCAACATATTCACACATGCTGCTTCTTTTTCAGTTACCCAGTTTTGTTCTTAAGTGATCTCAGCAGTGTAGTATTTAACTAAAATTCAGTACATTACAAGGTAGAATAGTGGAAGTGACTTTTCCAGCTATAGAACACAAACTCAAAATATCCAAAATGGGTTTTGGAATGTCCAGTCCTGAGTTTTGCATAGTATTTTATGGACTTTTTTTCATTATTGGTTATTAGGTATTTGCCATTATTGTTACATTTTATTACAGTATGATTACATGCTCTTTGTCCTTGAGGGCAACCCCAGGGAGGAATCCAGAACGCCAGGGTGATATTCTGGCTGTGTCACCTGGGGAGGGTCTGATGTTTCAAGGTGGGACTTGCAGCTCACCTCGACCTGCAGTAGGATCAATGCGTCCAGTTAGCCAGCAGCAACCATGGCAGAGGGTTGACTTCATCTTTTTTCATCCTGTCCTAGGATTGGATGGGCTTCCCAGAGGATAGCACAATAATAATGCTTATGGTCCTCCTCCTTTTCCACTGTGTGAGTGGGGAGGCATCCTCAGCGTGGGCCAGGAGAGGGAGCAGGGATGCAAAACCATGCCTGAGGAGAGATCTTTGGAAAAGCTGTGGATTCCTCCATCCTCTTGCCGAGAGTGAAGTTGTGCCTGTGCCGGAGATGAATATGCAGCCCTGGGAGGAAACCACTGACTCTGTATCCCATGATTTTGGGATTCCCACCTGGCGATCTGTTACCATTCCCTCCCAGCATGACCTGATTTTGAATTTATTAGCTTCACTACTATATGGTTTTTTTATTATAATTTTGTTATGGGAGTGTGCAGGATCAATACTGGACTTGGAGGAAACCCACTGTACCTCAGGTGCAATACAAATGGAGAAGCCTCTGGTGTGATGTGCAAGCAGTCTGAGAAAAGATCAGGACATAGCAGATGGGCATGTGCTGCTGGGGATTAATAGACTGGATTACAAACTGTTGGTAAAAATCCCAGATTTTCGTTACTTAATTATTCTCCCCAAAAGCGTATATACAATGTCATTCCCATCTTTCTCAACACCATTTACTCTTAATTCTCCTTTTTAAAAGATAAGAGATATTTAGGTGCAAAATACTAAACACATTTGATAGTCTTTACTTTTACCACTGATATTCTTACCCTGTCATATTCCCTTCCCTTGAACATATATTGGTTTTGGGTGTCAGATAGACCGAGTTGCAGGAATCCTTTGCAGAAGGCATTAATCCAGTTTGTAAATTCTTCTGCAGAAATGTACAAAACTTGAGGTGCTGACCTGAAAGTCTATGATGCAGTGCTAGGGAAAAATCATAAGCATAAAAATATGAACTATTTTTTATGAAATATCAGTTTTTCTTAGTCTGTCTTGGCATTCTAAATTGTCTTCTGGGGCTGTCCTCAAGGGCAAACAGCAGGTAATTATATCATATGCTAATAAAATAAACCAATTATGACAAGTATTTAATAGTAATGCAAAAAAAAAAAAAAAGCCCATAAAATATTACGCACAATTCAGAATGGGAAATTATTATTTCTAGGATGCTTGCATATAAGTGCAGTCATGTGAGTTTGCATAGAGATTAGTGGAGCTCACGTGGAAAATTTCTGATAGTGCTGGAAAAATGACTGCCTTTTTGATTGGATACGGATAAAAACATTTTAATCAGAAGTACATGATGTGAAAATGGGGACTCCCTCCAACATCCAGACCAAAAACAAAGTAATTGGACTCTGATCATCTGACTGCCCTTGCCGCCTAAATGGTTGCTGTTGGATTTGTAAGGAAGAGCAGCAGTTACCTGACCTGGCTTTAATCCACTATATAACTTAAGAACAACCAGAGCTACAAGATAAGTGAATTAAGTCTGGAATTTAATCTTGTACCAACTAATTATCCAATTGTTTTGCTTGAATGCCTGTTATTATCCCTGAGGATAGGGAAATTTAGCCTCCGAAAGGAACTCCTGTACATGTTTTTCAATGCGAGTAGTGTTTCTTTGTGAAGTTCCCCTTACACATACGGACATTATACATCAAGCTCAACTGGGCAACACTGTGTTATATATTAAATCCTGAGGAGAAAGCTGTGCTCCTAGGGTTTGGAGAGGCTTGTGCAGCAACCAAGGGTGTAGATTTGGTTGCCTGGCTTCAGTGTCCATTGCCCAGGAGTGCCAGCAGGAGGAAGGGATGAAGGATGCTAAAGAAGAGGGATTTGGGTGAGAGGCAGAGCGTGGTGGAGCATGAGCTCTTTGCTGTCTCAGTACCTCTGAGCTCTGCTCTGTTCCTTTGCTTGGTGGAACTTGTTGTGGAAACCTGAGATTTGACCTGGTGGGACCTTGTGCCCTAGGGGAAGGAGGTGAGTGGGTTTGGAAGGAGAAGCAGCCCCGCTCCTGGCTGCCAAGTGTGTTTTGTTTGGACGGTCACGAGCGTGCGCTTGGGTTGTGTGTTGCTAATCCGCTGTATAAACACTCAGGAGAGGAGCGGAGCGGAGCGGAGGGAGCAGTTGAGCACAAGCTGAGCAGCTTGGTGCGTCGTGGGGCCAAGGAAATGGGTTCCATCTCCATCGGCCCCTTCAGATTAGCTGTCCCCTTGCGCTGGTAGGAGCGTGTCCCACCAGGGCGTGTGCGCGGCGCAGAGGTCGCCGCGAGGTGCCGAGGGAGAGGCTCCCTCTCCTTCCCGGTGCGGGTTGCGTGTGTGGTGCTTTGCTCTGCTGCTGGTTTGTGCCTGTTCATCTGGCCACCTTGTCACGGCTGAGGTTTCCTTCCGTTGAAATGAAAGTCCCACATAGGCGGAGTGGTTGGCTTCTCTTTTCAGAGGAGCATCCAGCCCCTTGAGAGGAGGTGGAGGAGAGATAGCGGCTGTTGCTGCTGGAGGAGGGGGATAAGGCAGGCTAGGCAGCAGGGCACTGTGTTTTTCAGCCCCTTTTGTGCATGGCCTAGTGGGCTGGCAGGATTTGGGCCCTGGGGAGCTTTGCCGTGTTGCCTGAGAGGAGAGAGCTGCTCTTTTCTTGTCTGCAAAGCCACTGCTGGGTGGACCGTAGCTCCAGAGTTGTTGGACTCTTGCTCTGTTCAGCCCAGCAGTTGTATTGTGGTTCAGACTCGCATCTGCATTTTAATGAGGCAGATTTGAAATGTGATTTTTTTTTCTGCCTTCTTTTCTTTTTTTGCTGTCGATTTCTCAGATGCTCATTTATATGTTCAGTCCTGGAAGCATATAGGCAGGGGTAGTGGTCTTTGTGTGGAGAATTTCTGGTAGCATTGGAAAAATGACTGCCTTTCTGGTTGGGCACTGATAAATACATTTTAATTAGAGGAAGATGGTGTGAAAATGGGGACCTCCTTCAAAACCCAGTCCACAAACAAAATGATTAGTCTCTGCTGCTGGTCTGGATATCCTTGGCTTCCTACTTTGTCACTGCACTGGATTTGTCAGGAAGAGGAGTGGTTACTTGACCTCATCCTAATCCATTATATACCTTAATAGCGGCTAAAACTGTGAGATAAGTGAATTAAGTCTGGAATGCATAATCTGGTCCCAACTAATTATCTAGTTGTTGTGCTTGATTGCCTGTTGTTATCCCCATGAGGTAACCTTCCCCTCCACCCAAATGAGTTTTTGAATGCAAGCAGTAGTGCATTTTTGTGGCATGACTACTGCACATGGAGTTTTAAGGTGAGGTAAATGGGGCTTCCTAGGAGAATGGTATGAGCTAACGGCACAGCTTTTAGGTAAACCAAGAGTTACCTGTGGGGCTGCAGAGCTACTCCTGGAAAGGGGAAGAATTTTTTTCCTGCCAGACTTTCATATTGGGGTTAGGAGCTGGAAAAGCCTGTTTTTTTTTCCTTACTTTTTTTTTTTTTCCCTCCAAGCTTGCAGTATAAATTGGGAAATGGTTGGGAACTGTGAACTGAGGCTGCTAATTTTACACTTTTAATTTCTTGGAACTTCTAAAAAGTTGTGTTTTGGCATGTTAAGTGTTAAGAACAGATTTAAAGTGGCTTTGACTAGGAGATTGGCACCCCAGTGGCAATAACTTAGTAATGTTGGAATGGGATCTTGAAAGATATTTTGCATGAAATTATGTTTTTAGGTAAGAAATGACAAATTACCAGTTCATGTAAAGAAATAAGCCATGCAGTGGAAAGTATGCGCTAATGCCATAATTAAACTGGACACTTCTTAAAGTGTGACTGGAGTTTCTAAATACATGAGAGAGCAGTTTAAAAGGAGCAAGGAATCTGTAATTCTTGGCAACATACTGAATAAATGGCGAAGAATGGTTAAAAATGGTGCCATGTAGAATGAGACTCGTAGAGTTTTGAATTAATTTTTTAATAGTTTGGATCTGTTCCCAATCAAAACCCAAATCACTGCAGAAGTAGATGCAATTGCAGCTTATTATTTTTAAGAAGCCACCTCCAAAGATTTTAACTGCACTTATCCAATCGTTAAAAATGATTTTGCTGCAGGAAAAGAATCGGAGAGTTGTATTAACATACATTGGATTTTGTCTTTTTTCCAGGTGGTTCGTTGTCACATGAAGAATCTTGGCTAATTGTGAATAAAGGAGAAGGATTAAGACTGACGTGCAATGAGGAGGGACCCGTAATTTGGAATTTCCAGAACTCGGACCCACTAGCGAAAGCAAGGAGTTCCCATGAGAAAGAGTGGTACACCAAAAATGCAACAACCAGAGACATAGGCAGATATATATGCAAAAGCAAAGGGAGGATTGTCAAATCTTTTTATGTTTTTGTTAAAGGTAAAAATTAAGGAAGTCTTCTTTTTTTCGTGGGTGAGGGGTGGGGGAAGTGGAAATGCGTGTTTGGCTTTCCCCTCATCTCTTTCTCACTACCAAGGGTTCGCCTTGAGAAGGTTGGCCCAGAACAAATACTGGCTATTTCTTTGCTTGTGAGTGCTCAGAAGCTGAAATAAAGCCTTTTAAATTACCTTCAAACGTTATGTGGAATCATCATATTAGCCCAGAAAGACTCAAAAGTTATTTCGTAGATACTGGGGTAAACTCAGAAACAGTGAAAGTCTAAACTGGAAAAGAGAAAAGAAATCCTCCTGGCCTGTATTATTTAAACAGGAAGTAAATTCTAGGGAGGAAATGAATTTGAGGTGTAGAAGAGCACAGTCCAATAGGAGAAATATTTCCTGTTCAGTAGAAAGAAAACTCACTCCAGCTTTACTTTCAAAGGCCTTTGTCACCAGAGCAAAGTGTTCCCTAGTTGCTGACCTAGACATCCCATGTTTTATTATCAGCATGATAATTTTTGTCTTAAACCAAGTGCATGGCATTATCGTTCCTCCTAAGCCACTTCTCTCAGTGTTTCCTCTTAGACTGTCGTCTGGAGATCTCTATCATTCAAGTGGTAGTAGGCCAATTTACAAGACAAAAGAAAACTTCTCTCTTTTTCTATTCATTTTTGGGGAATCTAGTCTCTAGCGAGAGTAAATGGGAACTGAAATAAACAGAATACTTGTCACTACCGTAGCCTGTATTTTTGTGTTCAGTTTTAATGGCCAAGTTCTTAGTGTTTCAAAGTCATCAGCTAGCTTGGGCAACCTTAGTTGTAAAAGTATTTGTCGTACTTTATGTTTACGTGGTTGAAAAACCTTTTTTTTAGAAATGGTATCTTGTGAAAGATTACTTTCTGATTTTTCGCTCACATGTGCTGTCTGAATGCCCAGGGTTTTCTTGAGACTAAAAATAGCCTCATGCTTTCAGGGAGGAGAGAGAAAGAGAGAAGTTGTTTGGTGCTTCCTCTGGCAGCAATCTGTGTCATTTAGATTACATATTTTACAGAAGTGAAAACCATAATTTAGGTGCTGTTTGACTACTATTCGCTCATAAATTTCTTTAAAATCCTCTCGTGGGCATGAAACCGTACAGCCCTGCCACTGGCTAAAAGCAAATTTCTTCTAATGGCCTGTAAAAATCTGTATGCTGTTGGTTGGAGCTAAGCAAGACAAAAAAAAATCCTCAGATTAAAAAAAGATTATTTTTAATGTGTATGATTCTTCTGTTTTGCTGTTACTGACTGTTACTGTGCTGCACTTTTAGACTATTAGAAAATAAGGTATTACCCAATTCATGTTTATAAAGTATTTCCCAATTCATGTTTACCAAGCAGCAATAACCATACAGGTGGGATATAAAGCTTCCTTGGATAACAGTCCTTAGTGATAGAGGACTATGGAAATTTTCATGTGCAATGCCAGCATTTCTTACAGACTGTTGTTTCTTCCAGATCCAGATGTGCTCTTCCTTGTTGATTCTCTGATATATGGAAAAGAGGACAGTGACATTCTGCTGGTGTGCCCATTGACAGACCCAGATGTGGCAAATTTCACCTTGAGAAGATGTGATGGCAAACCCCTCCCCAAGAACATGATGTTCATTCCCAACCCCCAGAAAGGCATCATCATAAAGAACGTGCAGAGGTCGTTCAAGGGATGCTATCAGTGCTTGGCAAAGCAAAATGGAGTGCAGAAGATTTCAGAACATATATTCCTGAATGTGAGGCCAGGTAATACCCAATTTTCACCACCAGATAGACCAGCATGACTTTTGAGCAAAGGAAGATGATTGAATGTGTTGGGAACAGACAGTTCCTATTATGTCCTGGCCTAGCATGGACATGGACAGCAGTCCATGGAAAGACTGGAGCTGATGATGTCAAGTGGGGGTTTTTGGGTTCTTCTCATGCTCAAAGGCAGCTCAGTTTCCAAACCAGGGAAGTGCTTTGTGGCACCTGTGACCATTACAGGATGTGCAGGGGAGACTGGTCAGTTTAGGAAACTTGGGTTGGGCAAGTGGCATGGAGAAGCA
Organism: Rhynchotus rufescens; assembly: GCA_032273925.1. NCBI lineage: Eukaryota > Metazoa > Chordata > Aves > Tinamiformes > Tinamidae > Rhynchotus > Rhynchotus rufescens. Next base: position 19,904 of record JAVCKT010024175.1, read on the forward strand.
GGTTGTACCCCGAAACCTGTCCTGTGGCCTGTTGGGCAGTATTGACTGTTTATGGCCTGGTTGTGGTGACTTTGAGACATTCCTTTCCCCATGGCAGAAATGCAGGTTGTGCTGTAAGACTCTGTGCCCCTGAGGTCTGGAAAGGTTTGTGCAGCAGCCAAGGCTGTAGATTTGGATGCCTGGCTCCAGCATCCAGGAGAGCTGGTGAAGGAAGTGATGAAGAGTGTTAAAGATGAGGGATTTGGGTGAGAGGAAGATCATGGGGGAGCCCAAGGCCGCTTGTCTCGATTTTGCTGGACAGAGATGGTCACGACAGCGAGCGTGTGGCCAGGTTTGATGTGGACAGCGTTGCCAGCTGGGTTGCCTAACATACTGCTTGGCTGTTGTGGAATCAAGAGATTTGACCTGGTGGGACCTTGTGCCCTAGGGGAGGGCGGTGAGTGGGTTTGGAAGGAGAAGCAGCCCCGCTCCTGGCTGTCAAGGGTGTTTGGTTTGGACGGTCACGAGCGTGCGCTTGGGTTGTGTGTTGCTAATCCACTGTATAAACACTCAGGAGAGGAGAGGAGCGGAGGGAGCAGTTGAGCACAAGCTGAGCAGCTTGGTGTGTCGTGGGGCCAAGGAAATGGGTTCCATCTCCATTGGCCCCTTCAGATTAGCTGTCCCCTTGCGCTGGTAGGAGCGTGTCCCACCAAGGCGTGTGCACGGCGCAGAGGTCGCCGCGAGGTGCCGAGGGAGAGTCTCCCTCTCCTTCCCGGTGCAGGTTGCGTGTGTGGTGCTTTGCTCTGCTGCTGGTTTGTGCCTGTTCATCTGGCCACCTTGTCACGGCTGAGGTTTCCTTCCGTTGAAATGAAAGTCTCACGTAGGGTGTAGCATGGGGAACGAAAAGCCAACGTCTGATCTGCTGTGGTAAATTGAGGAAATCTCTACTGATTTGAGAATTACAGAGAATTCTAATAAGTAATAAGAAATTTTGATAAATGAGAACTAGAGGCATCTACAGTGTCGTCTTCTGACAAAAAAGTTCAAGTCAGTTCTTTCGGCTCCTGGTGTTTGTTTTGTAGCAAGTGTGGTTTTCAAGTCTTTTTTTTTTTTTCAGGGATGGTCAAGACAGAGAGACAGTTTAACAGTTGACTGACATAGCTGGCTTGTCTCTAATGTGGGAGAAGGCAGTCCTAGTACTGAACTACTTTTACCAGATGAAGCCTTTACTTGCTTAATACTGTTGTGACCTCAAATAGGAGGGTGATGAGTTGACATCCATCAGCCCCCAGACCCCAGGCAAGGGTCAGTTGCCTGCCAGGCCTGTGCCCTGCATGTGCTCTCCATGTTCTCCATTTTGGAGAAAGCGTGCAGTAACTGGAAGAGTTTCCTGAACGTTATCAGCAGCAATACAGTACCACGTGTTGTTGCTCTCAGTGTTGTTTTGTTTGAGTTCACCAGGCAAAACTCTCATCTTTTCTCAGCTTATGACTTAGCTATGTTGGAGACAGAGTTCACCTTTGAAAAATGATATTTTTGTAATCATAACCGTGGTGCTTAGACCCCCTCACTTGAGTTTCTGGTGCAGAATTACAGAATATGTATGCATGAAATGGGGACCTGCTCACACCCTCAGGCAGTCCAGGATTTGTGAGAGAGCGTGAACGCCCAGCTCTTCTCCGAACAACGAGGGTCTTTGTGGCTCTGTGGCTGTCCTTATGTGTGACTGGTGGGTGAGGACACACCGCACATCTGCTCCGGCTTCCTCATGTCTCTCGGGTGCTGCTGAATGCCTGGAGTGTGATTTTATGTGAGCGCTTATGTCTGAAGAGAGGCAACGTGGTTCTTTGTTGTGTTCCATGGCCTCTTGCAGCCAAATGAGAACGCTGTTAAAATATGAATGGCTGAGAAGCATGGCATTTTCCTAAGTTTTAACAAGTTTACCTGAGATAATGCCAAATTATATGTCAGAGGCAGGAAGAGAGTCTGGATTGCCTTATTTCAATCTGTTGCATTTGCAGTTTGGAAGTGATCAGCCTTGCATAAAATCCCTAGTAGGAAGTTCAGTTCTACTAGGGCAAAACTGGAGTCTCATAAAGGGGAAAAAATGAAGAAAGGATTAAAAAACAACCAAGCAAACCGTGGAAGGAGCAAAGGAAGAACTAATGAGTTTTGCTGAGATGAGACATGTAGCTATCCAAATAGTGTAGGCCAGCACTGCTTGACTATTGTCAAAAGACATGTGAAATGGAAGAGTGATAAAGCAAGCCCATAGCACTTAAGTTTTGTGGCCTAATCCAGAGGACTGTGACAATCCAGGAGGCTTGTAACCTCCTACATCTCCAGTGACAATCTTGTCAGTGGCCTTGGCTCGGCCACCACTGCCTCGCATTGGATGATCCTCATGAGCAGAGGTCAGTGATGCTTTTAGAGGTTGCTGTGCTGAAACCCCTGAGCTGCTCCTGAGCTCAAAAGTCCCATACTCTTCCTAGGGACAGAAGTCTTCAAGGTATCTCAGGTGCTTCTCAGTACCTGTTGGGACAGTATGTAACATCTGCCTAAGTTTATAATCTTAGAAGTTGCAGCTAATTCTACTCTGCCTTTTTTCAGTGGCTGCTTGTTGCTGTATTTTTAATTAGAGTACAATATTTTAATAGCTATCATGGAATGAGTGGCCTCATTGATGGTTCAATATTGTTTAAGTTTATTCAGGCAAGTGGCTGAGCTCTAATAAGTGTTATCTAGCTTTAAGCATACTTTGAAGGGGGTTTGAAGCAGAAGTGTCCTTGTTATAAAGTGTGCTTGTAATTTGTTAAAGAAATCTTGAATACCTCTTGGAGGCCTGAAGTTTTATTGGAAAGTTAATGACTGTTGATTTTTATCCCCCTTGGAAGCTCTGAAGGTAATGAAAAGTAATGCACTTCTAAATTGTGTTTCAGTTCACAAAACTCTTCCAGTCATTACCTTATCCAAAACTTACGAGCTTCTCAAGGAAGGGGAAGAATTTGAAGTTACGTGCATAATCACGGACGTGGATAGCAGTGTGCTAGCAAGTTGGATTTCTCACAGAAGCGGGGTGAGTTCCTTTAATTGTATCTCGTGTGCTGCAGAGCAGAGTGAACGGACTGAGCCTGTAAACATCCACGTGCTTATCTCTCCTGCCCAACACTAGGTCCGTTTTAACTTGCTCTTTCCTCAAGTTCGGCGTCCTACGTGCTGGTGAGGCGCCACCAACAACTTCCCTGTGCCCTGGGGTGGACTTGCAGCATCGTTGAATGTGACAGCGCCTGCCCAGCAGCTCTCCCAAATTGCAGACACTGAAGTTAGGCTTTTCAGCATGAAGTTTGGGTGACCTCTGCGAGGCTACCAAGAGCATGGAGTGCCTGCACATCGCCTTGCAATCAATGGGAGCCTCAAGTAACAACACGTGGACTCCAAATTGCATATTCTAGTCACTATCATTAGCAGTGAAATACCTGCTAATTAGTATGGGATGATGTGCCTCAGGAATAGTAGTAAGCGTTCAGAGTGATTAATTCACTTAAATTACACAGTATGCCTTGCTAACGGCAAAACTTGACAAAAATGAACCAATGAGCTGGCTACTATCTGTAATGATAGTGTTAGTTCTGTGTGACATTACCAAATTTGATTATTGGCCAGCTGAGTGCTCCAGGAGTGTTTCCTCCTGACTGCATAGCTGCTTTGGAGAATTGGGAGCTAGAGGGAGATCCTGTGCCCTGGTCACCCCAGGTGCTGCGTTTTTGAGGTGCAGGCTCCACATTGTGAAATAGTCAAGTTCTATGCTGAAAAATAGTAAGAATGGCCCAAACGGCAGCAGATGCTGGCTTGTTTGCAAAATCGCTTTATAGTCTTCTGGGTATACCATGAAATGGAAATGAATTAAAAGCTCCTCTGAAGGCTCGTTAGTAACTGCTACCATACAAGTTCCCATGCTAATTGGCCGTTATTTTACTGTTAATGGTAGTGACTAGAATACGTAATTCGCAGTCCACGTGTGTATGGAGAAAAAAAGGCCTCTGTGATACTGTGATGTTCAGATAAATCACATATCCTCAGGCAAATAGCGAGCGGGAGCCCGGCTCCCTTGGGTTCTGTTTGCCATGCTTAGCTAATCCGCCGGCTCTGGCAGAGCTGCGCTTGCTGAGTGCTCGCTGCTCGAGAAATCCCATGTCACAGCTCCAAGGGTTAAAGAGGTCTAAATGACATGGAGGCAGCATGGGACCTGCAGATGGGATTTTTGGTCCTGTGCCAGGGTCAACTGTCAATCTTTCATCTGAACACTTAATTTTTCCCTTGTTTACCCCACTTTTCTGTGTTGCAGTGTGGCAAACTTGGGGTATTCCTTTTTGGTTTTTGTACTTTATCACTTTTCATTTATGAGTAAAAGCCACGAGAAAAATATTTTTGACCAAATAAGTTTGACCTTTCTGGTAAATAGCAGGGGATGCTCTCTATCAAATTAAATTTTGTACTGAAACAGTATGCATAAAAATAAAGTTTAAATAGAAGCTGAATTGTATTTTGTCCTGAATAGGTCAAAGTTTATATATATATATAAAAAAATATTTATTTATTTATATATATATATATATAAATAAAAATAGGTCAAAGTTTAAAAAAAAAGGAAATATCTAAAAAATATTTTTTCCTGTTATGATAGAAGCTATCGCTGCTTTTGAAATTAGGACATTTGTTATAAGCAAGTACAACCATACAAAACAAACTTCAGTTTGTGGTTATTATAGTTCACAAGAAATCAAAACTCTGTGTTGAGCAGGTGAAATTTATCTAGGACCTCTTGGCATCTCCAACATTTGAAATAATAGCACTAGAAAATCATAACAAGTTCAGATCTCTGTTTGTACTAATCAGTGCAGCTTTATTAGTCTTCCCAACCAAGCTGAACTTTCTTGTGGAAACCAAAGTCAAGAGGTCACCACACTTATTTTTCCTTTAGTTTCCAGCATGGTTACATAGACCTTATCCTACACAAAGTGCTTTGAGAACAGAATGATGTTTCCAGTTTTCAGTAGGGTTAATAAATCTGATTTTCATGGACTGAGAAGCAAACAATTCCAGAAAGAAGGTGCCATGTTACATAGATCTCCAGCACATCTCCCTGCAGCTTGTTTGCAATGAAAGAAGCACCGCAGAGCAGCACCATAAGATGATCCTGCTCAAAACTCAGCCCCAGCACCTTAAATTCTCTCTCCCTTGCGTTTCTCTGAGACCAGCTGCCGTCACTGGAGAATTCTGTGGCTTTACACCCTACTTTAAAGCAGGCTATACCATGCTTTAATATTATAGCCACTTTTTTTCATTAGCTGAAGGTTTTGATTGTTATCAAAGTCAATGTAGAATGGTCATCTTGCATCAAGAATGATCATCTTGCATCTTGCTGCTGGAAGCGCATTGCAAGTGTGCATTTAGGGTAGATTTTTGAGGAGGAAAACCAATAAAGAATAAGGGGAGGGCATATAGCTTAGGGAAGGATGTTATCTCTCAAAGAGAGCTGAGCATATACTTGTTTGCATGGAGAGATTCTAGTGACAGGTTTGTCATGATGGCTTATTATTCCGGTTTAAAGTTATGAATATTAATATGGCAAAGTTATAATTACTTCTATTTTTAATTTATCTAGGAAAGATGCAGCATACACAGTATTTTAGATGTTAATTGTTTTTTACCGACAGATTGTTACAAGCAAAAGCAGAAATTTGGGTGATTATGGATACGAGAGGAAATTAACATTGAACATCCGTTCAGTGGGAGTTAATGATTCTGGAGAATTCACATGCCAGGCAGAAAACCCTTTTGGAAAAACCAATGCCACAGTAACCTTGAAAGCGCTAGGTAAGTTGTTTTTAGTAAAATGTAACATTTCTAAGAGTGGGAGGTAGAAAATGAAAACGCTGGGTAGCCTTCCTCTGCTTTCTGAAAGCCTGAACCAGTGAAGTCGCTCATTAAAAGGTTACTGCTGACTGGTGCTGTACTGGGATGGTGCAGTGGTTGCTGAGCTGTGTATGACTGCCTTAATTTCTGTACCCCCTTGCATGCTAATGGAATGTGCTATTAGAAGAACCACCCAACAGTGCTTCTATCTCTCTGGTTTGTCTCATCCTTCCTGGTTTAATTTTAAATTTAATCCTGTCTTAATGAAGCAAGTAATTTACCTTTACTTGGTATTATCCCTACGCTTAAGTAATTTGGCAGCTCAAGCACAAAGCGTATCTTTAATACCTGCATGCTGAGCATGGGAAGTTTCGCTGACATCGACACATCAGTGATTTTTATGTAGGAGAAGCTGTAAACTTATTTTTACCTAAAATAATACCGTGAGCAACACTGCAGGACGCACAGGCAGCATGGAATTGCTCCAGCCCTGCCGTAGTGCTGAGTCCACTATTTGTCCCTTCCATAGGTTTTGGGTTATGTCCCTTAAAAATAGTGAACTCCCTTCCTTTTCATGTTTAATAACAGGTTCATTTGGACCTCCCCATAAAATTTATGTACTAACTTGGATGACACACTGATTTTTTTAAATACTAGGACTTCCAAAAAAGTGCTGATTTGCTAAACTAATTAGGGAACATACTGATGTGTTCACCTATGTTGAGTAGAGGCTTCTGAGCAAGTCTGTGTAGTTGGCTGAAACAACTTCAGCTCCTCACCTTCCAAGGACCTAGAAGCTGAAGGAGATGTAGCTGTGAAATTGCTGACTTGCTTTTGATGACTGTCCCTTTGTTCTTTCCTTCTCAAAACTGTTCTTCTCTTGCACAAATATTCCTTTTGGGATGGCTTGTTTGGCTTTCCCAAGGAGCTTTAAAGAAAACAGATACCTCTGAGTTGTGTGGGTTAGATCTTGAGCACAGCTCCAGAGGTTTGTGCACACTCCAGGGCTTTGAGTGCTGCACCATTGGAAGGGCTAAGGCTCATACCAGTGGTAATGTTCTTGGTGACATTCTTCTCACTTACTACAGGGGAGACTGAATTCATATTTAAGACAGAGAAACAGTGTTAAGTCTTACAGCATGTCTTTTCTCCAAGGGGAATAATGTGAAAGCTGCCATTATAAGTGAAGGGGAGTTCTTCACTACAGACATTCTTAGTGCTACAATGTATGCAAATGTGGTCTTAAAAAAAGGAGTCACTTAGGAACGTCTGATGACTAAAATATGATGAGCATACCATTATAAAAAGTGGAAAATGTATTAGCAGGTTTGTATTTAGTGAAATACAAGGTATCCGTTCAATTAAAAATGAGAGAAAAACAGAAACCTTTAATTTTCACAAGAATTGTCTCCCACAAACCTCTTTTATTTTGCCTAAATTAAAATAAACCATCTCTCTTTATTCCTTTCACCAGTCATTGTCACATTTACTATATTTATCTTAACTGTGCCAGCTCCCACAATCATGGAAAATGGCAGAAGAGCATATGGGAGAGATCCTTGAGATTGTATCATATTCTAAATTACTGTGACTTTAATGTTAGCCACAAAGCTTATGAGAAATAATGAGTATAGTGATAAATTTCATAATTCTTTTTTTAGCAGTTGATCTAAGCATAAGCAATTCCTAAATTCTGTTTGGGTGACTGATAGCATGATCATAAAATTTTATTTGCAAGCTCTTGGTTACGATCCTGATTTAGCTTCAATGGGAGATTCAGTGTTTATAGAGAGAATAGAAAAGAGATTTGCAAACAAATCAAAAATCGTAGGTTTCTGGATTTTAAATCTTTGCTCTTTTTTTCTCTTCAGACCATACCTGCCTGCTGCACATTAACATCTTCCTTCCTCCTCTGAAACATCTTTTAAGTGCTTTGCAAACTCGTCTTTCACCAAGGCCTGTTAGCTCTAGTTTATATGAGCTGAGGTGACTAGCCGGCCAGTTGGATTACTAAAGAGTGGGCAGAGGCAAAGATCTGAGACTGACTTTTGTTCAGGATTCAAGTTCTTTCAGTAAACATTTTCCTTTGGTTCCACTCTCTGTCAAGCTGGTAATTCCAGTGAATTTGTGTAAGACTCAAAAATTTGTCTTTCAAATAAGCTCAGACTAAAACTTATTAATGAAACTAAACTCACTGAAATAAGGATGTTACTCCACATGATACTTCGAAGTAGAAGCACACAGTGATAAATGGTATCTGCCAAATAAAAACCAGAAGACCCAGCAGTAGACAAACAGAAATGCCTTAGTTTAAGGCGATTGGTATACAACCCTGTTAACTTAGTATTTTTTTTTTCTAATTATGGTTTTTAATAGCTTCGTTTGTAATGTCATTCTTAATTACAATTGACAAAGAAATGTTAAATACTCTACTATATTGACACAAATGATCAATGTCTCCTGTTCTTGGTGGTTTTTCCCTACCATACAGTCAGTGGCTCTGATTTTTGGAATAAAAATAAAAATGGAGTAGAATTGAGCATCTACTTGCATTCTTCCAAAACCAAATAAAGGATATTTAGCACCAGAAGGTGGAATTATTTCTATTAAAGCCCTCAAAGCTGCTTTATGTTCTGTGCCTCGTTACTATATCGAGCTAGTGCTCTTGGTTACAGCAGGTGAGAGTTCAAGTTCTGCTTCCTAGATAAAGTTTCCTGTTTCACAGCTGGATGTTTGATCACTGATCTTTAAGCAGTGTAAATGTGGTTAGGGTTGCTGACAATCCTCTAAATGGCTCTAATACTCCTTATTTTTTTTTTTCCCTATTATGGCCATCAGCTAAAGGATTTATCCGTTTGCTTGCAACAATGAATACCACAATAGATATCAATGCAGGACAAAATGGAAATTTAACAGTTGAATATGAGGCATATCCAAAACCGAAGGAAGAAGTGTGGATGTACATGAACGAAACACTGCAGAATTCTTCAGATCATTATGTCAAATTCAAGACTGTGGGCAATAACAGGTAATAAGAACAATTGTAAGTGCTATTGATTTCCCTTTGAAACAGCAAACTAGACTCTCCTCTGGATAGAGGAGAGTGGAGATAAAGAGAAAGTGAAGTAAATCCTGTAAATCCTTCTCCTGCTCCCTTCATCCTGAGTTTGGGATGCAGGGGACACTCTTCTGGCATGCCCCAGGCTTTGTGCAGAGATTTTGTCTCTCCTTGTGCTTGGTTCCCTCTGTGCATCTGGGTGTGCAAGGGCAAGGTTTAATTTTAAAAGATATTGTAGTGTATCTGGCTTACCAGCTTTAGTGGTGCAAAGTCACCAAACTTAAATTTTGAATAATACTAAACTGCACTGTAATAATAAACTGTGCCACATGTGTCATGACTGGTCCACATGACATTGCTGCCCAGTAAGCAGAAGTACAAATTTGAAGTTGTTTGCCTGTGAAGACTCACTCCACTACCAGAATACCATGCTTTGGAAAAAGATTTTATTTATATGCAAATAAATAAAAATGTGCATGTAAATGTATGTATATATTATTTATATATATTTATGTACTTTTTTCTCAGCACTGTGCACTTTTCTTAGCCCTGATCCGCTAGAAACTGAGTGAAGCACCTAGCACGTGTGGCGTGGGTTGTGTGCCCCAGGTTCCCCCTTCAGCAGGTAGAGGAGCAGGAGGTGGTGGGTGTGCAGAGTCCCTGCAGAGCCTGGTGCTGAGCTGGGACACAGGCAGCCCACACATTGGACCTGAGATACAGGGAATCTTCTACTCCGGAGACCAAACACAGCCCTAGAGTGCAGAGTAAGAGTGTCTGCATGGACAGGGTGTGCAGAAGGCAGCACATTAATAATTCACTTCTTAGTTCTCTCTGTGGGAATACCCTGGGCTGATAGGATCACCTCACGTTGTAAGTGTCAGTAATGCTTAATTTCTTCTTTGCAGCTACACAAGTGAACTTCACCTTACCCGATTAAAGGGAACAGAAGGAGGCATTTACACATTCTTTGTGTCCAATTCTGATGCCAGCTCCTCTGTAACGTTCAATGTCTATGTGAAAAGTAAGTAAAGTGAACAATCTGAAATATTTCATTACCACAATCATTGTATTTTACACAACATAATGTATGCACAAGATGTCACAGTGTGGTTCAGCATATGAGAAGATGTCTGACGTGAAGCACACTCTGTAAAATTATTTAAATGTCAAGATATAAAAATGTGGAGTACTTACACAGATCCGCCTACTACCCAGCATGACCTTACATTGCAGCAAGTAAGTTCCAGAGGTTACTGTAGAACAGATAGATAGTTTATATAAAAAAAACCTGAAGCACCCGGAAAGACAGACCCACAAATAAGCATGTACCATAAACCTTTGGTAATTTAACGTGGGGCAGGTATACAGCGATTAGCTCTGTAATTTGCATTTCTGGCAGTCAAGCTAAGGCATTAATTGTCTTTAATTTGTTTGAGTTAGATGCAGAATTTGAAAGCTAGTCAGGAGGATTATTCACTTGTGCCTTTTGGCATCTGAATCCATCTATATAGTAATGTAGATCTGCATTATTTTAAAGAGTCTCCCTAGCTTGAGAAATGTGCAGGCTGTCATCTCTTAAGACACACTTTTAAAGCGGGAGTATCAGTCTCAATTCCAAACAGCAGCTTTTCAAGGCAAAATTTCTCAATTCTTCAAGGCAAAAGCTTAACTCAAAAATAAATTAAATGAAACCTTGGAATCGGTGTCTTCTTTAGAAAAGAGAATTTCATGCTTTCAGCAGACAAATATCGGTAGCTACTAAAGGCCAAGTTTAAGAAAAATTAAATCAGGAAGGAGCTGCAGGCAAGCTGGGGAAACTAAGGTGAGGCAGGCAATGGTGCTTTCAGGCCCAGCAGGAGGATCTCTATAGGAGATAAGTGAATATGCTGCAGATACAGTTCTGTGCTTTTGTGTTTCAGCAGCAATATATCCTTCCCTCGGTGTGGGATTCTGCAGAGGATTGCTCAGATTTCCACAAACGTGCTGAAGTCTGCGTAGCCATTTCTGAGCTCTTCCTGTTGATCATTGAAGTGATGCTTGTAGTAGATACTTGCACCATTTGGAGCTCTGAAGTTTGGGTCTGGAAATGCTTGAGCTCTTTTTGGAATACTGTATTTCTGCCTTGATCCTTGCTCTGCCAATGTACTCATTTGAATTGCAGTGCCTTTTTCCATTTCTTACCTGTAATTTCTGAGTTGACGGCACTGCCCTTGGCAACAGATGCCCTTCACCCCTGAGGATAAGTGTGGGCCACAGTCACAAGGGGGTAGTTCCACTGCCTTAACAGGCTAGAGAAGCAAATTGGTAAGCGTAAAGTCTAATTTCTGGTAAGAAAGGAGAGAAATTGCAAGTTGCTAATGGGGCTCTTGGTTCCCATGAGGCTGGGTGGCATTTTCTGCCTTGGAGCGTCCGTGGAGCAAGGGCTGTGGGTGCTGAGCGCAGTGCGTGCTCTGCAGCCCGTCCCTCAGCTCTCCCAGGCTCCGCAGCATGCAGAGGAAGACCAGGAAAAGCACTTTTGCCATTCCCAGGTTTCAGTTCTCAGTGCACAGCTCCTTCTTGCTAGTTTTTAGGCATCTACTAATTGATATAAATAAAAGCT
>JAVCKT010024176.1:0-32436 GCA_032273925.1 Rhynchotus rufescens
TTATAAGCAAGGTCATTTTAAAATTATAAAGACAGAGTAAAACATATGCTTTGGAGGTTTAGAGCTAGCCCTGTATAGTCAATCTTTTTATAGGGAAGCCCTAAAAATAATATGAATTTTGTCAAGTCAAGAGGCTTTCCCAATGTATTTCAATAGAGCAGAAAGCCTGCGCTAGTGAATGAATACCCTGTTATACTGAACAATCATTTGGCAGCATAGGTTATTTTAATGGACACATCACTTTAAACGAAGCCTTCACCATCTGTTCTGCCCTCTAATTACAGATGCAAAAAGAACATAATTCACAATTGCATCATAAAAAAGTAAGATATAAGTGATTTAAATGCATGTGTATGTTCTTTATTCAATGCAGCATGCAGCTGTTATGTTGTTTTCATGTTTCAGACACAAATCAGGATGAAAATGGTTCTCCTTTGATAGAGTGAATTCCCTCACACAGGACATTTTGTGTGCAGCCAGAAAGAATTCACTAGGGGCAAAATTCCTGCCTTTTCCCATAAGGACCAGCTCCGGACTCTGTAGGAGGAAAATGGAATTTATATCCTTTAGCCGATGGACAGATAGGGCTGCAAGAAAGGCCTTTCACAGCATTTCCTCTACAGTACAGACAGCAAAAGCAGTCATCAAAGCTCCCCAAGCCTAATTCAGAGTATAACTGAAGTCCTAGAGGGGTTAATCCATTGATACATTCAACAAATACCTTCAACAATTCAGCATATGCACAGGTACATATATAGAACATACATCATTTTTGCCTTTGGCATTGCAGCACCATACATTCCCCCCTGCCTTTCATTGCCTCCTTCCTGTTTTAACCTGTCTTAATTCCATGTCCAAAGACAAATCCCAAAGACAAAACCTTGTCTTTGACCTGTAAGTCGACATGTCAGCCCCCTGAACCATGTGTCATGGGCAAGGCACTTCCTCCAGCCTCTTGCATGGGTTGCAGTCCAACGGGAGAACTCACAGAAGTCGCAGAGTATATAGCTCAAAAAGAGAAACTGGAGAGTTCCTACTGAGTGGGAACTATCAGGAGCAGGAGAGGTGGGAATATGCGTGCAAATAATCAATTCTAAAACTTAAATGGTGCCATAAAATGAAAGAAATGCCAACTATTCTCAAGTGAGCCAGGATAGTTAAAGTGCAACCTTTTATTGGACTAACAAATAAACACACAAGCTTTCAGGATGAAAATGTATTTTCTTCAGGTGTTGGCAGCTTTTAAATTGAGCTATGGTCCAATCCAACTTTTTTTTCCTAAGGATCAATATGGCTTCAGACATTTTATTTTTTCTTCTTTTTCATTGTTTTTGATTCAATAAGTTTGCTTTAAAGATGGCTATTATTTTTTATCTACTTAGAAAAAAAACAATCAAGTTTCAAATAATTTTCTTTTTAACAAACTCATAAAATTAGGATGTGTTTCTCTTGCTTCAATGGGAAAGGTATTTTTAAGAGAATTTTATGCTGTGTATAGTTCTTTTTCTAAAACCAAAGTACTTCTTATTGCAAAATGAAATTCTTTTACACTTCAGCTTATCTTGACACAGGACCCTACTGACATCTTGATTCAGCTACATATTTAAATATGCCTGCAACTTAAAGTCCAGGCTAAGGTGGGGGTTTCCTTTGTTCATTTTGCTTTCTTTTTCTGAAATCATTCAGGACTATTCAAGTGACTACATGTTAGCATTTCAGTTTAGTTGACTAAAGAATTTAAGCATTTTCCTTGCTTCTTTTTCTCCTGTGATGCCCCTCCATAGAATGTAACATGAAATCCAGTCTTTACGAGATTTGATATTAAAAATGTTTCAATAAATTATCGTCGATCATTGAAAGAGATTATTTCAACTCCCCTCCACTTATTGCTGTAGCATATGAATTAAAAGTCTTAAGACTCTAATAGATTATACAGTTTGGATCTTACAAGTGAGTCTTACTGAAGTCAGAATTTATTAGGCAGCTGAGACCATGTTTTTAGGCAGTTTTAGGCATATTTTTATCTCACCTTCTCTAAGCCTCAGTCAAACCATCTGTAAAAAGGGGGTACAAATGCTATCATCTGTCTGTGAAGTGTTTTGAACTGTATTGGTTTAAAAATTCCTATGTGAGAGCTTGCAAAAGCCTACTTTCATAGGTAAGGTGGAGGAAAAAGAAATGAAACTGAAAAAATCTCTATTAACTATTTTTGTCTTTCCCTTTTCAGCCAATTTAAGAGGTAGTCAAAATATTTCATCATTCAAAATACTCATCAGAAGCCCTTTACATGTTTTTTTTTCCCAAAATATTTACTGTTCCTAGTCTATGTGCTGCAGATGTCGACTCCTAGCAAGCACTTGCTCACATGTGGCGGGTATCTGGCTACGTTGGAAGGACAGAGCTGTCTGAACTATTCAGCACATGGCATTTGACCGTTCTCCCCATATGTCACAGTATTACAACCAGTATAGTCAATTCTGTTTGATAGCTGAGCATATAATATGAAGTAAAAGAAAATTGGTTAGGTATGTTGGCCCTCAGACAGTTAAGACTTAAATGCAAGTCAGAGAACTTCAAAATCAATGGGAGTTTTTACAAGGCAACAATTCAGGAAAAGCATTCACGGTGCCAAGACAGCTGTGTACTGGTAAGAATCCTAGCTGCTTCTTTGGAATAAAACATCTACTGGAAATAATGCAATCAAGCAACTTCTCAAAATGAAAAATTACACTAAAGCATCCTTAAAATAACAAAGGACTTTGCCAGCAATTCCAGTTTTGGTATCGACAGTGTGCAAGATGCCACATTTCTTCTGAATAAGCTATTACTGTCAATTCCCAAGAAAAAGAATATTGACCAGCATTGGACTTCCCCAGTGTCATAATGTTCAGCCAACATAAACAGTTCAGCTCGAGTCATTGTTTGTCCCATTTCCAAGACAGTTTTCCAACATATGCTAATTTGTTTAGAGAAAAGAATCGCATGGGGAAGGATGCCTATTTAAGCTTTGTATCAATAATTTTCCCCAGGCAAAGGGAAAGAAAATCATGATAGCAGAAACTTGTAGCATTTTAAATAGTTACTATAGAAAGACTGGCTGGGGAGAGAGAATCAAAAGACACTTTTTTGGCCTGGAATGAGCTGGTTTTGACCTGAGTTTGGGATCAGAGCAGGGGGTGGGAGAAAAGAGACACATCTTCATGTTCTTCAGCCTGCTTGTTCATTCTTGGGGGAATCTGTCACACCCCTGGGGATGCTCTGATTTCAGCCAGCTGGAACAGCCTCCCTCCAAGGCCTGCCAGCCCCGACTGTGAGAACGTCCTGAGCCTTTTTCAGCCATGCTCTCGGCCTTCCACTCTTTATGGGACAAGGAAAATGTGGCATCGTCCCAGCTCTGCTCGTTTTATGCCACACAAAGACACCTCTGTGAGAGAGGTCTCTTGTTCTGGCTGCTGCTGACCATTTTGCTCTCCTTGAAGGAGGTTTCTGCCCAACTCCTTCAATTTTGCTACTGAACAT
Source organism: Rhynchotus rufescens (assembly GCA_032273925.1). Lineage (NCBI taxonomy): Eukaryota > Metazoa > Chordata > Aves > Tinamiformes > Tinamidae > Rhynchotus > Rhynchotus rufescens. The sequence goes on from JAVCKT010024176.1 coordinate 3,520, forward strand.
TTCTTAAACTGTTCAAAAAAACAATAATAGGGTTTGGAAAGCAAGGAGAGAAAAGTTGCAGGGTAAAGTAAATCCTTCTTTTTCTCACTGTGATTTAGAGCACCAGAGCTCTCTGCACATCAGGCAACACTTCTCCACAGGATTTGCAGGATGAAAGTAAGATCATATCTTCAACTTTCTGTCTATGCTACTGTGCAGATGGACTAATCCCATCATATTAAAGGACAGTCCAGCCAAGGCGCTGACTCTGCTTCAGTCTATACAGAGGAGTTGAGCAATCACACACTGGCGCGAAGCAGGCATGCACACACCACCACCCAGCACTACTGGAAGGAGAGAGGTGCATTTAGGCCTCTTAAAAACTCAATGCCTCGCCCGTCCCACAGACTTGGTCTTCACACTGCTCCAAAATCCTTCACACACACCAGTACCTGTTCATCCATCAACCTGCTAACAGACTTAGCCTCTTTCCCAACCTGAAACACACATTTACATGCATTGCAATGTGTCAATGTATGTTTAAGATGTTCCATGTACTTTCACAGGGCCTTTCCTTTCAGCGACATCATGAGATTATGGGCACTCTAACAGAAAAAGGAGAAAGACACCTATGCATAAGGGGTTGGAGACAGAATTTAGAAGATACTTGCTTCCAGAAGGGTACAGACAATATGCCTGCTGGAATTTCCTAAGCTTGTCCCTAATTTCAGGTAACTTCCAAACAACTTTGAAAATGAGACTTTTGAAGCCCTGTTTGATTTTATTGACACTGAAATAAATTTCAGTTGATTTCTGGAAGTACAAGTGAAGTATACAAAGCGGCTCTTGGCTTTGGATCTTTCTTGGCTTTGGATGTTGCTCTGCACCCCAGAAATCAGGTCACTGCATACTGAGGATCAACACTGATCTCTATGCAGGCACAGAGGGAAGTGAATAGTGTTTGATGGAGTGGCTTGGGAAAGAATGAAGTTTCTCCTCCCAAGTGCAAGTTCTGCACCATCATGTTTAATTGGACTTTGTCACTGACTCCATGGAGTTAGTAATTTTGCCCAGGACTCTTTTTGCAGCCATGAAGCTGTCAAATCTAATAAGCTATTTTTTCTTTCTATTTAAATTCATAAGGTACTGATGGGGTACAAAGTTACACCATTTTCAAAAAAGAATGTTGAGGCAAAAAGTCCGGTTTTTCTGACTCTCCCTGATAACTCACAGAACTGATTTTATTTTTCAAATATATAATTTCTCATCTTCTATTTAGTTTTTAAGCCCTAAAAGGTTGATAGGACTAAAAACATCAGAAAACTTGCTCGTCTTTATTTAACATGTGCCCACAGCTTATCGAATAGATACAAAACTGCGTTCTTTAAGCATGCAAGGCATTCTTTCAAGTCTGTCCAAGACCACAGGGCACTGAGAAGCCAAGAAACAATCTACATAGGTCTGAAATCAGAATCTACAAGGTCTGAAAAACTAAGAATATTGCTATCTTGGGAAATGAAAGTAGTCATCATTGGGCAGGACCTTGACGGTGATTTCTCCCCCCAGAATACCTCTGTACAGAAAGTAGTTAAGGTGTCAATATACCTCTGTACAAAAATGCAGCTGCAGTCCTTGTGACTGTTGTGCACTGGAGAGATACCCAGTCTAGTTTTAAGTATATTACCTTGAATATCAGAAGCAACCCAGCTGTAGCTGCACCCATATAGTTTATCCTGTTTCTCCAAAGTCATGTCCTAAGTCTAACATTTCTTCTTTTCACAAGCATACAATGTCATTCATTTTTTAATTTAGTAGGCATTTTTAGATTAGACATCCTCTGTCACCACTACCACATGTTCACTTGAGAGAACAAAAAAGAAAAATCAATCTGAACAAATACTAATGACTTATGATGTCCTCTTCATCATCTACTGGTATGCAGGATGATACAGACAGATTCAAATAGGAGTTCTGTAGCCAAGGGACCTAGTTTTATATAGAGCATTTTCTAGTCAATGCAACTTGACTATTGTCCATCACATTCAGCTGTAGTCAGAAGTCCCATCATTCCTGCATTTCCACCCCTATTGTCTAAAACAGTAGAGATGTGACTATTTCCATACTATTTCCCATACATGTTTTAATTCTATGTTCTTTTACAGATGAAATTTTCATATATTCTCATTTCAAGAAACTGAAGCTAGTGGAATTAATGGATGATCAGTTTGCAAGGAATTGGTTGCAAATACATTCTGGAAAGCTCTTCTCTGGGAAACTACCAAAGAAAATTCAGTTCTTTGCCTTGGCGTTGATTTTGTGGGAGCACTTACTTCTTTTTAGAGTTGGTGGTTTTTTAGCTGAAAGAAATCTCTATGTTTTCTATCTTTGTTCCAAGCTTTTCAGATCATTTCCCGCTTTCCCATGAGAAAGAAGACACCACGACAAAACGGGCAAAAAAACTCAGCCCACCTGTTTGCTGGGGAAGAAGTACCAAGGCTTGGGTTTCATCTCTCCTCCCTTTGCCCTCTACTATCTCTAGCCCATCCCCACCCCCAAAGGAAGGAAGACGGTTCCAGTTGCCCGAGGTAATAAAGTAAGACCTCGGAGGAAATGTTGTGGTTTTGGAAAACACAAAATTGTGTGACTACATTAAAGTCAACACTATTTATCTTCACCTCTTGTCCTACCAGACGACAAAGGGACACAACTGTTAGGCCCAGCCCCTCTGTGCAGCTGCAATGCAAAGAGGGCAGGGACTGGTACTTTCAAGTGTCAGACCTTTTGTGCCCAACTACTAGTTTATGAGGCTGATGTCAAGCATCTCACTCAATGAAGCCTTTGTCCTAGGTGTATAGGGCAGGACAGTGGAAAAACTACCCTGTATTATATCCCAGGCTAATTCATCTTCATCTCACCCGGTTGCTGCATTTTTTCTTTTTTTTTTTTTTTTTTTTTTTTTCTAGCTACCCGTTGTGTAGCTAGTAAGGAGTCCCCCCCTCCCAGGTTAATGTACTGGAAAATTGCTCTGCATGTTTATGTGGGGGTCTCTTCCAATTGAAAGAGAAGAGGAAAGAGGGAAAATAACTATTGGAAAGAAGAATATTTTTCCCACTGAACTCACAGGGCAGACCCCAGCTTGTGGGTTCTGACCCTGATTAAGAGAATTTCAATGACCTGCTAGGAGGTTTATTGTGAAGTCTGGCAGAATGCACTTCCGAAAGAAATTTTTTATTATTTATAATCACAAAGGTGGATCTGAATGGTCTACATTCCTCTCCTTCACCAGCCTCCTCTCTCTGAGACTCCAATTTTAAACCATCCCAAAGTCTTAGATCCAGCTTGCTTCAGTTCTCCTCCAGCTCCTGGGCCTTAGCCATGTTCTCTGCTGTGTACCAGTTCCTGTTTTTCTTTCATACAGTTAAAACTGCATTGCACAATATAAATTTAACTGCTGTTGACTTTGGACCCAAGGATAGGGCAACATAAGTGACAGCACAACACAAGATAACTTGAAGCTGCTGCTGGATAAAAATAACCAAAATAAACGCCTTCAAACAAAAAGTTTCCAGCGATGAAGCTATTTTTAGCTGAAGGAAAACTTTATGTGATCTCTGGGGCTTAAGCTGAGACATTAACTATGGACAGAAATGAAATACCACAAACGTATCAGAAAGCATCCGTAAACAAGTTAAAAATCAACAGTTCTATTTTCCCAGGTCCTAAAGAGCAGCTGCATGGTGTACATTCAAAGATACTCACAGTCAAAGATTGTTTTTCGTAAGTGATAAACATAAATGCAGAGGCTTAAAGGAACTTTCTAATGGTCTGAAAATGGTCAATGTATGATGTTACCTCTCAGGTGCCATCCTGATGCTATTAAATGAAGTAGTAAAGTATGTTATCTTGTTCAGAGATATCAACAAGAGAACAGAATCTTTAATCCCAGCCTAGCTTGCGAGAGCTTCTAGGAGTGGGACAAATACCCAATGCTGATTATTCATCTGTCTTTCAGTGTCCCCTTCCACAGGATCAAGCTAATATCCTCTAGTTAATAGAGAGAAAAAAAAAAAGAAAGAGACATTTTTAAGTGAAAGTTCTTTAAAACACCATTCTCTGGTTCCAAATAGTTGGAAACAGATCTCTGTAGTTCTGGTATTATAGTTCATAAACCTGTGCTATTTCTAGTAACTGTTTCTCAAAGAATTTTGAGTACAGCTGTGAGGGAACTTTAACTCCTTCTGTCTGTAATAAAGAATTCCATACTTTGAGCTTTCTGGAATAGTCAGTAGACAAAAAAAAAAATCTATCTGACTTTAGGGAGAGGCTGTACCCTTATCATAAGCTTCTGGCTACATCTTGGCATTCATTCTTTCATTATTAAATACAGATGCAAACACACACCGGGTAGCCTGTTCCAGGACTTTATGGTCAATGGTGCCTTCAGACAGGGTTTTTGGCCCAGTCCCACCTCCCAGGACAACTGGTTTCACCCTTGCTATTCTCTTCCCTACGTGAAATGTCCAAGTGACATTGATCACCTCATGACTGCAAATACTGAGCAAACAGTTGGCACGGTTGACCTGCTTATTTGGGTAGAGTATAAAAGAATTTAGGGGAAAAAAAAACTGACAAATCTGGCTCGGGAAGGAGAAACCTTAAAGTCGAACACAAATGTTAGCAAGAACGCCCTTAATCTCCCAGTTTGTCCCCGTCCGCAGGCAGAGGTCAGAAACATTTGGTCCCCGCAGACCCTTAACAAGCAGATGTTACTGTAACACGCTCAGGGAATCCAGCATAAATTCGACCCCTGACCCCAGTTGTCAGCTGATCCACTGAGACTCTTAGAAATATACTCTTAACTTTTATAAATTCCCACTTTTTCCCACCGTCCCACTCCTTTCTTTCGGGCCCCTTTCCCTTGTGTCTGAGGGAGCAGGGGCTGCCCGGCGGCGCTCGCACAGTTGCTCACGCTCTGACCCCGCTCTTCAGCAGGGTCAAAGGCCCTCGCACCGGGGCAGGGCTCTTTTCTTGCCCAGGGCCAGCTGATGAATCGCTCCCAACGCGGGCGGACAGAGGCGAGGCCAGGAGACTGCCCCTCAAAGGCCCTCAAACAAGCGCGGCCTATATATCAGCGCTGGCACCACCCTGACATTTCCAAAATCCGCTCTGCTCGCTGGGAACGGCAACTGAAGGCCGCGAGGGGGAAGGGATGGAGGGGATGAGAGGTGCTCGGTGTCTGAGCCGTGCAAATGCCACGCTCGGGTCTGCGGCGTTTGGCTGGTTGGTTTTGGAGGGACACTAACCTTGGTGTTACTACTCAGTCCCAGCTCTGCTGGAACGGGGCTTACTGGCATGTCCACCACGGCATCCAGGGTGCCCAAGGGCCAAGAGCAGCTGGTGACCACCTGCAAGGGAAGAGTTTGCCTTTTTTTGATTTCTTTCACCTTTGTAAAAAAGATTTTAAAAAATCGTACAGACAAGTTTTGATTTGGCATCTTCCCACTCCAGGCATGGACAAGTGCTAACGGCAGCGGGTGATTCCATCTCTGACTAACATGGAGCCTTGGGAAGATGATACGCAGGGAAGGGGCCAAGTCACACGTCCTCACCACTGACCCCAGAGCTGGGCATCTCACACAAACCCAGCTACGCATTCGCCTGGCCTTTTCACTCTATAATTTGATGCGAACACCACACTAAACCTGATTCTGGGTTTACGAGTGTCAGAATTTATTGCCCCTTATTAAAACCATAGCCCTGGTCCAGGGGGAAGGAGGGAGGCTCACTACTTCCAAGTCAGTTCAGGATTTCCTCAACCTTGCTTTCTGTTTTTCTGTATTTTAAACACACTCAGTTATTCTGTTTGCAGCTGCACTGGTGGTCACTTTAATAAGTTATACATGTTAAAATATCATATAGATGTTGAATCAGATGTTAACATCTGAAAATCTCAGAGAAGGGAGTCTGTGCATCAGTAACTACTCTTGCTTCACGAACTCTCTGTCACACTTCTGGTTACCTCATGACTGAGCTCTGGATACAGCACCATCTAGGACACCTCTTCACTCCTCAAAGTAAAATCCTGTATTTGCCATTGGTTTCTTTAATCAAGTGGATGTCATCACAGTATCCTGCTCTTTGGAGTAGAATCTGCCTTTTCCTCCACTCACTCACGGTACAGGTTGTTTGGCTTACTGAATACCAGCCATCATATGGAGCATAGTACAATTAACATCATTTCCCATATACCCATCTCAGCCATTTTAAAGTGTGGAATGTGGACAAGGCTTTTTACTTGTGTTGCCTATTTTTTGATCTGTTTTTCTTTTTATGGATTAGGCGGTTTGAGAAGGCATGTGACCTGCACACCTCGAATATAGGAAGGAGTTGAAAATTTAAAAATACATCAGTGTGAGTGGGTGATGTATTCAGTAAAGCATAGTCTTGATTTAGAAGTCTGTCTAGTGTGGACAAGCAAGAAATGTGGTTTTGTTCACACAAAGACATTGCATTCTGGTTCCAGGAAAGTCAGTGAGAATTTTGCCATTAACTTTAAATGAAACTAACGCTTCACCTCACAGTTTTTAATCAGAAAGTGTGAGCCAGCATGTTCAAACAATACCTCCAAATCCTAATCAAGACAATGTCTAAGACTTGGACAGGATAGAAGGACCTTATTTGAAAGCTTTTCATCTACTCTCCTGGTTACCACAGAGAAACATTGTTCACATAGCTGGAAACTCCAATTCCATCCTTTTGAGCTGCTAGTCATACACAATATTTTCCCTTAGCAATACCATTGGTTTTAGTTTATCATGTAGTGGCCTTGCAAGAATAATACACATCTATATGAATCATAAGCTCAGTTACTACAATTATTTATCTTCAGGGCATAGCAAAGCTCTTTTCTGCATCTTCCAACTTGTGCAGAATTCAGCAATGTATTTGTCCTCTCTACTACAGAGATTACATTTTCTGTGGAAAAATAGATAGACCCTAGATTTTTCTCTGCTAATATGCAAGCCCTGATGGCTATCCCTGAGATATCCTTGTTTTGTCCAGACAGGTGCTGGGCTAATATATAAACCATCCACTAAAGCTCCATCATCATACGTTTGATCAGTAAATGATTTATACTCCTGAACTTCCACATTCATTTTAAATAGAGAAATAAAAAAAACTAGCAATAAGGGGAATACAGTAAGCAGATTAGGAAAAAAATAAGTCTCAGCGTAGTCAAAAATATTTTGTCTGCATAAATTTCAGAAATAGAATGGAAGTCTAGGGGTTTAGTGCACTGGAGATTATTTTCTAGTAGTCTGAATTCAAAATCTGAGTTCCAAAGTAGAAATGAATTTCCCAAGTCTCATTAACCCTCCAGGGATATTTTATCACATTATAAATTCTTCAGACAATCTACCAGAATTTGCTTTGCTGGGACTGGTTTAGTCTGTGCTGGGTCCAGCCCATGATGTAATGTAGAAATCATGCGTACAGCCATAATGGAGAGAGAATCCACAAAAGTACCCGCAACATTTCCGTATGCATAACTCACAATTTAGATCAAGACAGGAAATGGTTTTCCCATCCCATGTGTACATCTGACATTTCAAAAAATGTTCCCATCTCAAAACAAGATGAAAGGACAAAATAACCAATATTTTTAGACACCAAATTATACACACACACAAGAACAAGAGATTTAACTGATTGAAGGTTTTCCCTCCCAATGGTTACATTTCTTCTCTAACTCTGTATTTTCTTTTAGACCTGTTTTCCTTAACGTAATATGGCAAAAAAAACCCTAAAAAGCTACAGGTTTTGGTATAGGCAGTAGAAGAATTTTTAGAAAAGTGAAGTATTTACCAGTTTCACCCACCCCACCCTTCTATCTGCTCTCAGGGAAAAAGCATTGTTCAATAGAAGAGGATTTGCTGACAAACATGCAAACTGCTCCAGTTCAATTCAATTTTTCATTTAGATTCAGAAATCAGGCTTCGAAGTACTTTTCCTGGTATATGAACTTTGAAGGAACTGATAGAGCAACTGGGTCATTTAGTCTAGGTAACTTCCCTATTACATCTTTTCCACAACCTAGTGTCATGTTGCCTTCTAATTTATGAACAGAGCCTTTTAAAATAGTCTACAAATTTGCTCCATCAGACAAAGATGGCATGAACTGCAACTTTGAGACTTATGCCTAGGTCAGTGGACTGAGCACAGGAGACCCTCTCTACACGTGATGTTTCAGTCACCTGAAGGTTCCCATCTTTTGCATCCTTCCCACATCACAAATCAGTCTTCAAAAATCATAATCCTCCCATCTCTGTTATCTCTTTTCAGGACATAGTTTCAAATTTTGTGCCTACTTTCTCCTTTGAGTTGCTATTTGCACCACACTGCCCAAGATCTGCTTTATTTATTTTGCCCAGTTCTCACTCCTAGGCTACATTTATTAACTGACAAACTGTTAAACCCAATTGAACAAAGCTGCTAAGGCACTACCAGCATTTTTATTTTCTACATGTTAATAAAAGCTATATTTATTTCAAGTTTTCAATTTTTCCAGGCTTCTAGTGTTGTCATTCTTCTACACTTACTCACTGTTTTGCAGATTTGTGAAGACTACTGCAACTATGCTACACAAATGGCAGGGGGTCAAGGGTGAGGGCAGAAACCCAATAGGTGAAAGGTTCAATAACTTGAAAGAAAATGACAGCAATTTTCAAGGAAGATGTTTAACAGGTTTGGGACTTCAAGTACTCACTAACAGTTGCTCCTTGCTTATTTGACTAGGTCAGTGCTGACATTACATTTTTCACAGTCACATATTTTTTATTTAGTTTCATTTGGTTTCTATACTGTCTATTTTATCATTCTTCAAATAAAACAGAACAAAAATACAAATTCTAAAGGATAAAAAAACGCACAAAAAAAAATGATATAGGCGTAAGGTAATGCCATCAAAACAAAATATATACCCTCCTTAAAACACTCCTGCCTGAGTCCAGAGCTTGTTACTGGGAAGGATGAACTACTAACAGACTATAGGGAACACAGGGACTGAGAACGCTCTGTGCTTGACCCTTGGAAAACTGACAAAAAATATCAAATATGAAGTATCCCAGGCATCTGGCGCACACAGTCATCGGAGCCCCAACTCACTTTAGTGAATGTCTACAGGAATTTATCTCCTAACTTTGCCGAAAAGCCTATTCTGATCCCATAACACAAGTGTGTCCCTTCTGTCCGGACCCATCATTATGAGAGGACCTTCTGGCCTGCAGGGCTCAACAGTCCTCCAAAGTTGTAGCAACTGAAGTACTTTTTCTCCTTAAAGATTTGAGCACTTGAGAAAGATCACTTACTTTTTCCTTCTTTCCTTTTTTTCTTTTTTTTTTCTCTAGTTAATTGCTAAAGTTTTGTTTTTTCAGTAGCTGAAAAGCAAACATTTACAGAGTAAGAAAACTTCCTCATGCCACAGAACAACATTACCAGAGAGGAACAACAGTTTAAGCTATGCTTACCCATGTTCAGGATATGTACTTTGACCATAGGCCATTCATCACGCATTGTAGCTATTGCCGGTGGTTAGACCACAGACATCCAATTGCTCCGAATTAGCTCCATGACATTCTCTGGCTAAGTTAGTGCACATGGCAAAATAGATCCTGTACTTATGGTTAAACTTTATATGCAATTCTCCAGAAGTCTTTTCCATGGGATCTTCTGGTGCTCTCTCCAACAGGCAGCTACTAGTCCGTCCTTTAGCATATGAATACAGGTGTTGTCAATATCTTTTTTTCTCGGTTAAATAGAATTAGAAATGTAAGTCCTAAGAACAACTGGAGAAGTACGCTCAGCCTTGATGGAAATACAAGGGCTGGAGAGCCATGATGGTGTAACAAGATAGACAGTCCTATTGCTGCTGCAAACGCCACAAACCCTCTGACTCATGCCTGGTATTTCTGAAGAAGTTTCTTTCGGGGATAAAGAAAGACCTCCATTATGTTAAAGCCAGGTGAATACAGAGCAGTGTTTACAACTATGATTTTATGAACACTACAATGGCCATGGGGTGACCTGCAGATGGGAAGGTGTGTGTGTGTGTGTGTGTGTGTGTGTGTGTGTGTGTGTGTGTAGTAGGCAGAGTTTGCTTCTGAGTCATGGAAATCCCTTTGCGTTGGCTGCAGTTGTCTCAGCAGTAATAACACCTCTTTACAACAGTGGAACCCTCTTTACAACAGCTCTATATGAAGCCAGTCCAAGACATGCTTCATGCTCCAGGACAGCTGTCTACAGTCAGACACTGTATGGAAAATTCAAGTTTTCAGTGTCGCCCCAGTCTGGTGAGAGTCTGTATGTGCAATTATAATAATAATAATAATAATAATAATAAAGAAAAAAACAGTCATAGTGATATTCATAGCACCTTACAGGGAAAACAATCACAGATCCTAAGAATAACTAAGTTAATCTACATGGAGCAAAAAAGAAAAGGCGGAGAACAAAGAAGAAAAAGCAAAATTTAAATGATTTATGTTTCACATTCAGCTGATCTAAAAGTCCTAATTCTGCTCTGGTCAAGGAAACTATATTGCACTAGGGAAGAATTTCACCAAAAGGTTCTGTTATTTTTTCCTTTCTTCAGATTCCTTAGATGTCTAAAACTATCCCATATGCTGCAAAGGTTCAAGAAAAGCCATACTCATGTACTTCACATTTCAGGCAGGCATAAATATTCATTGCACCGCCTTTTTTTTTTTTTTTTTTCCGCTCTCTCTCTTCTCTGTTAAGTTAATTTTGGGGAATGTCAAATTACCTTGCCTCACCAAATTCCCTTACTTTCACAACACTAATTTTAAGTAATTACTAGCACTGTTCCTTTAAGAATAAGAACATTATCAGCCAGCCCACCTCAGGGAATAAATATGCATCTCACTTCGATGAAATTTGCACACAATACAGGTCAGGTAGTTAATGAAGCCATAAACCATAATATGTCTGAGGCACTAAACATCACCTTATTCATTTGGCCCCAGTGTTTAAGAGAGCAAGAGATGTTTATTGCCATGAGACACCCTCCTCGCCTTTAAGATCACCATTCATAGCCAGCTCTTTGTAAATAAACATATAACCTTTGCAATGGTAATTTAAGACTGTGCAGTAAAGAAGATGCAGTGAGTGCATGGAGAGTGGAAGAGAAGATAAAAAACCTCATGAATAAAGTCGAAGGCTGCAGGCTAAGGTGTTTATTAAGTCCCAAGCTGTTTTTTTCCTCCACTTTTCCTCTCTACTGAAATAAAAACAATGATTGCTATGATGCTCTAAAATTAGAGCACATTTGTTGTTTTTAAAAGCAGCAAAGAACTGAACTTCAACCGTGCAACAGCATAATAGGTGTAGAAAATAGATCTGCCCTAGGCCTAGCCTCTTCTGTTGTGTAATCAGCCAGTGAGAAAACAGGAGATCAGCCCAGATAATGTCAGTTTTCCACTCTAGAGTGGCGCAGGTATAAAAGGGGGACATTAAAATGCATCATGAAATACTGCAGGCCACCAGGCTGACTTCCTGGGACAGAGCACTGTGCAGAACTGGTTAACTTTTCAGCAAGGGTGCCGTATCTTTGCAATGTGTCACAGACAAAATCCCCACATTAAAATGAATAAAACCCTGAATCATAAAAATAAGACTTTACACTTCAGCCCCAGGATCTCAAAGCGTGTTGCAAAGCGGCATGAATTAAACCTCCCAGGGCCCTGAAAGGTAGTGAAAGAAGATAACTCTGCCTGTTTTATGGCTAAGGAAACCGATACATAGGGCCCTGGCCAAGGTCACATAGCAAGTATGAGGCAGATAACAGTTAGATCTCCTGATTTCTGTTTCTGTTTTTATTTCTCCCGTCTCTTTCCCTCTCTCTTACTCTAAAAAATAGCACAATAGCATCCTCAAAAATTCTCATAATTCTCATTAATCACTCTCTAATCTTTTTCCATGAAAAGGTAATGGTCTCCAAGCTCACACACCAGAGAGGTCTAACAGTTCAACAAATTATCAGTTTTACTTGTGATCATCAGCAAGTCTTGAAGAATTCACATACTTCCTAGGCCTTGTCAATCCCTCTGCATAGAACAGCTCTGATCTTTTAACACCACGACGGAAGAATTCTTTGATCCTTATAGATATTCAGCAATATTATGGACTGGTGCAGCCACTCCAATAAGCTTGTTGAATCACAAGGACTTTTAAGCTAGGTTTTATATCCTCAACTATTATTTCTATTACCAGTTCAAAGTTGCCTTCAAAAATCATCTGATGGCAAATATCAGCAGCAGGTCACACCCCCACACTCCTTTCCATCTAACTGAGCTATGCTCAGGAAGGTCCCTCACCATCACATCTACTCCAGCACATGAATCCACAATTGCCATACCTATGGGACACTGCCAGTGACAAAGCAATAGCTGCTCTGCATTGGCATCGCAGAGCAAAAAGTTGGGAGGTCCTGGGAAATAAGTGCTAATCTTCGAAAATTCATGTGCTTTGCAGTTGTACCTCCAGAGGACTTGCACACACACATTTGCATCCAGAGCAGACGGTGTATGAAGGTTAGAGCACTCGCTTGCTCTGTTCTAACTGGCTGCTAACAAGAAAAGCGGATAGATTCAGTAATAAATACACTATAATGACATACTAAAAGTTTGTGAAATTGCAGGAGTCATGTTTCTCGTTCAGAAGCAAACCTAAAATAAACTTAAAAGCCTGAAAACATCACAATTTTTGTCTGATGAAAAAGTCCCGACTGAACAGTTCAGTGAAATGACTTTGCAAGAGTATATGAAAGACATATCACAGGCAAATTGAGATACGAAGTTTGGGTTTTTGATCCCAGAGAGAGAATAATGTGTCCCGCCATTTATCCATGAACTCTGCAGCTGGCAGGGGCTCCTTTCTGTTAGTAATTATCATGAACAGATGAGGAAAGATTTTTTTCCCCCTCTTATTTTGACCTGCAGTTAAAGAAAATTTGCTTGTTTTATTTTAGGTTTAAAAACGATGAGGCAGCATCAACCTGTGTTTCACCCCGAAGCTGTTGATTTTCCTCTGTCTTCTCCCTCTTTCTTCCTTTCCCTCTTTCCCTATCCCCAGCACCTTAATTTATTTCAGACTGAGTGTGCAGATTCCCAATTTAGTGAGAAATGTTTGCTGCCAAAGCCCTTCAGGGGCTTTCTCTGCAGTTTATTTTCTTAAGTACAAGTTTCAGGTTGTTTTGTGTATGGGAATGGTGGGAAGGAAGGAGAAGAGTCCATTCTTTTCCTAAAATTTGCAACCTAAAAAAGTTCAGATTTGTTTTTTACCAAGTTAAAAAAAAAAAGAAAAAAAAAAAGAAGGGCAGCAGGGATAGTACAGCAGTAATGGGTTCTATACAACATGACTGGGAACATCTTGGATTAGAGGCACTTTTATCCCCTTTGAGGTGAAACACTAGGGATTTGGTGGGTCTGGACCACAGGTGCACCCAAAGGAGCATGCAGGAACTGCTCAGTCAACAGCCTCGCTTTTAGCCACAACGAACACCCATTTTATTGAGCCTCTGATTTATCATCCAGCTCCCGAACATCTTGAGCTCCATGGATGCGGCCTCTTTTTCCTGAGGGAAATGTTGTCCGGGCAAAACCCAGGCAGGATCTGGCCAGCGAGCAGGCCTTTCCGCATGGCCAACCACCTGGCTGGAGCAAGGCTGCCCTCGGGCCGCGCAAAGCCCAGCCTAAGCGGCGCGGTAGCCAGAGGGACGGCGCCAAGGCCCCACGGAGGGGCTGTTAGTGAAGGCCCACGTGTGCCGGCCAGCCGCGGGCCACGGTGGCACGCTGCATGTGTGCCCCATTAGCCCCCTAGGATTTTCCGGGCGGAAACGCGAGAGGCCTTGCCTCACTCAAAGTTTTGAAAAATGTTGGTCTCTGTTCAACTGGGAGGCAAGCCAAATGGATAACAAAAACCAAACCTGTTTCCTGCAAAGTGGAAGGCCTGCATTGCGGCCGGTTGGAGCAGCCTGCTCCCTTGCAGCCTTGGGTCAATGCTACAGAAGAACAAAGGGTCCCCTTGGGCCACAGCCCCACGAGCTCCAGCACATTCTGCATGTGTGGAGAGCCCTCGGAGCAAGGAGAAAGTTCACAGAGCCTTTTCCTCATCGCACGGTCCACCTTGGGAGCAAATATTCTCAGATTTGCTGTCTCTGAGGTCCCTGGCTACCAGTCCTTCAGAAAGGGGATGTGGAAAAGGCAAAAAGAAAAGCAGCCAGGCACAACCACTAACATAGCTCCAAGGCCAAAGGCATCAAACACTTGATGACACAAGCCTGGATCGATCCGTAGAAGAATATTCATATAGGATTTTAAGCTGCTGAAGAATCGGAAATATATCTGTTGAAGAATACGGAAATATGGGTAACCCCAGCATGTTATCAACAATCCGCAAGCAATAAGAATAGAGGGTTCATTTCATTGAGGAAATTATTTCACACAAATCCAAAGGACAGCAATATAAGAAGAATATGAAACTGGTTTTACTTCCTTAAAAAAATAATTGTGAGCAGATCTTCTTTAGGGAAAGCAAAGTTTCCCTCCCATTAGCCCACTTCCTGCAATTCCACAGTGCGATAGAGTTTTGGGAATATACCCAAATTTATTTTTATGCAGATTACAGTACTCTCATATTTCCCTAATACAGCTTCCTATTTGATTTCTTTTGCCCATGTTAACTGAAAACTCTTTAACAAACGCCTCACAACCAGCCTTTGTCAGCGCTCAGGCCAGCATCGCGACTCCTGCTTTTTGTGAGGAACCACAAGGGGAACAGTTGTTGCAAGAATTTTTCGTTACGCTATTTTAAATGATTTTTAAAATTATATAGTTGTATATAAAAGTTATGTATTTTCACATTCCCAGAGAGCTACATACGCAGCAGGTTTTTAGTTGCTCCCTTCCTCCTTTTCATTTATTTCCCTTATGTTACTGGTATGTTCAGTGATCATTCAATGCTTCAAGATGACTGCAAGAGATCTGTTTTATTCTGGTTTTGGTTCCAAACAGCTGCAGCCAAAAAAAAAAAAAAAAAGAGAGAGAGAGAAAGAGAAAAAGTCCTTTTACAGAACTGATCTAGAAACCATGTCTGGGAACCTCAGGTCTTAGAGATGCAGCCCTCAGCACCCACCTGGACAGTGGTCAAGGCTACACCCACAATGTAGCTTCCTTTCCTCCAACAGGAGTTGGAGACAAGAAGTGTTTAGAAGGGCTAAACACAGAGTGAGGCCACCAGTAGAGGAAGCCAACAGCTCTCTTAGGACTATTCCATAGTGTCTTCTATGAAAAACTCCTCTCGTTCATGCCTACCTTCACCATCACCTAAGTGTGTCTCAGGGCTCTGGGAAGAGGCATGAACTGGTCATTTCCTGAGGGAAGAGCATTAGGAGAGGCTGTGTCATAGGAATGAGGAGACAGAGAGCAGATCGTGGTAAGGACAGAAAAAATCTTGCCCAGAAGAATGGAGAGGACTAGATCAAACAAAGGAAAAATTCTCATGTGCCATCTGCAACCCCTTTGTGGTCAAGTCATGGAACAGCGGGGCACAAAACAGGAGAGACGAGAGAAAGAAAGATCTTCCTGCATTTGTTCCCCTCTTTCTAGCTCAATGTATATTGGATCAATTTGCCCAGTTTTTCTAACTCGAGGAACAGATGGTGTCATATTTGAATATAAAATGAGTTTTCATTTGCTTTGCCATAAAAGAAAAAAACACAAACAAACAAGAAAAAGAAAAAAAAAACCTCACCCCAAAATGATGCTATAGCTTTTTTACAGACCTGTGGTCTCAGTTACAAGCTGAGCTTGTTTCAGTTCCCGGATCTAATTTGTGGTCTATTATGGTCCTTTTATGCCTGCAGATGTACAAAATGAAAAAAAGTCCCTTCTACAAATGGAAATACTTTTCTACTTAGACAATGTTCATGTTTTGAGGAAAAGTGAAAAACTGTTTAACCACATTTGGCAACAAAATTCCAACTGTACAGGCACAGAATTTGCTGTTGTTGCTCTGTGCTGTGTAGCTTTGAATTCAATTAGAATTCAAACCCACTCCTTTTTTTAAGATTCTGTTATGTTATAGGATACAGCTTCTGAAATAAACAGCTTTCTCATGATCTTATGGTACACCTTGTCAGGACCTACATGAAAGACTAAAAAACTCAGAAGCAAACCTCTTCACATGACAATGCCAGGGCAAAGATGTAGGTTCAAGTCATATTAGATTTAAAAAAAAAAAAAAAGGATTTAGGAGATGAAGAGGCTACAAATATTGGTGTTCTGCTACAAGACATGAGTTTCATCCCTGAAGAACTGAAATAAGGGATGTGAACAATCACTCCAGTTGTATGCCAGTGTGACTTCGTGATGGCATCATGGTAATCAGTGCAGTTACACAGTCATAGAAGTAGAGTCACAAAGTGATAGAGGAAGCCAACAGGTTAGATGAACAATCAAGACCTTTTCGTGAGTCTATCTTCAGTCTTTCACTTCCATCACTTCTCCCCTGCTATGATGCTTATAAAAGTTTCAGGCTGTTTGCAGGTGCCAAAATATTCTCAGAATAAATTTGCACTGAATTAGAGAAAAGCTGACTGAAGACCTCTCCTGAGCCCCTTATTTTCTCAAATTCCACAATTACGATGTTATTGTAAGTAGAGCTCTTTTTTTCACTTTAATTTACACTCTTTGGCTTGCATATTGCCCTGCAGCACATCTATAAAAGAACTTGGTTGCCGAAGTGGGGCAAGGATTGAGTGGTTTAGGATTTGGTAAAGGGATTAAGGAGTCTTTCATTTCTAGGTCACTAGTTCAAGACTGTCATGACTGTAGGCTGTCTACTGACCTGTGTTAAATATATTGGTGGATGTTGCTTGCTCCCTATCAAAAAATCACCACCACATTTGGCATTGATTTGACTTTATAACCGAGTAGGATTGGTATGCATTAATCAGAAAAGGGAGCATGTTGCAAAGCTCAGACCAGGATGTGAAACCTCCCAAGGTTTGAGAATGGATGTGTCTAGGACTCTGGCTTGACTTCTGAAAACAAAAAGCAAAGTAATGAAATGTGGGTTTCAAACTGTCTGGCAATTTAGAGTTAGGATGCGGGTCCTACTTTATATTTTAGCAATCCTGCTGCCTTATGAAAAGGAGCATCTTTCTCTATTTCTCATCTGTCAAACTGTAAGAAAGTTTCCAGTAAAAGCCCTTTTTCCTAGTTAGCTTCCAGATATCCCCAAGGACAAAAAGAAAGGAAAACACAGAAATTAGGAGATTATTAATGACTCAATCAAGTATGAACCTCAGAGGTAAAAGGGAGCCGTTAACACTTCTGGTATATTCTAGCTAAACATTGGAAGAAATACCAGGTGCTTGAAGCTTTGAGATCATTCAAATTAAAAGAAGAATGATTATTTCCCAAAGAAATTCAAAGAACAGGCCTTCAAATAAGTTTTTAACTTACAAGTTCTTTAACACCTTAAAGAGGAAGCTCCCCTACTTTCTCTTTCCTCCTACAAACACTGCACCCTTAAAGTGGCTTTTGGCCTTAACAGGATGCTATTTGCTGCTTTCCAACTGTAGCCCCAGCAGCAAGTTCATAGTAAGATCCAGCTGAAGAAAGACTGCTTCCCTCATTTCCAAAAACTACACATTTTACACCATAGTGTCATATGCAGCTTCTGCCATCACTCAGAAAGACGTCGAATCGAGTTAAAAAAATCCCAAAACAGAAAGCTCATTGAAAATGTAAACTCAGCTAACATATTAAAATGCCACATTATCTCTAGTTGGGAGGCAGCTTTCATAAATGGCACTGAAAAGCAATCAAATTACAAGATAAATACAACCTGGAAACAGCAAGAAAAGTTATACTGAACATAAATCTGTTTGTGATAATTTTAATTAAAACTGAATGTGATATAGTGCTTGATGTGATATTTCCTTCATTCCGGTTTATTATTGGGATTACGTTTGTATATTCAGCTCAGCTCTAGACCTGCACCATGAAGTATGAGGGAATTCAGATACAGTGAGGCCAAAACACAAGAAAGCAGAATAGCAGAAAAGAAAAAAGAGAGAAATGAAGAAGCACAGTTACTTTCATAAACATTCACCTTTCGCAGCCTTGAGGATGCTGTGGTGACCATATGTTCCATACCTGATCAAATTTTGATTTGGGACCTATTAGCTCTAAAGAATTTTCTCCTTTGAAGTCTAAGATTAAGCATGGGCCTGGTTTTGCCGGCTTGCCTGCGTTACTGCCTCCCCACCTCCAGTATTTCTGGGTGCTGACAACAGGCTGCTCTATTTGGCTTTAATGTCTTTTTGGGATCGGGGTGCGAAGGAGTCAGACTTGCTCTCTGTCCCTCAGCTTGCTGTGAGCTTGAGCTCTGAGTGGACACAAGCAGCTTCTGTTCTTCCCTTGCAGCCCAGCAAGCAAATGTCCCTGTCTGATGAGGGAAGAGCTTCTTTGTGCTCTTGTAGGGTGCTGGAAGAAAACGGGCTTCATCAATACCCAGATGTCCATCAGCCCACAGCTACAATCAGCACACTATCTTCCCGTTTCAAGTTTTCCCCACTTGTGTGGGAGAGATGGTACCCCACACTCGAGGCGAATGCTTAACCCACAGCTTAGTCTCTGCTCTGAGTTCTGCCTCTTGACATTACTGCGGATTGCAGGTTTGTCTGGGGCCAGAGGAAGCCCAACTGAAATTTTAGCTTTACCAAATCAATGCTGCGTGCCCTCTCCAGCTTCAGATTTGCTTCACTGGAGAAATCCCTACTTCATCAAGTTATAATCACAAATAATATTCCTATTGATAACGGCCAAACTTTGTATAGTCTTAATTCTTTATTCTCCAGGATGAAATTCAGTGAGAATTTGATCCTAACCTGTTTTCTGTATCTGGTATAACTTTATCGAACTGAGGAGCCTTGATCAGATGATATATACCCTAGCATTTGCACACCTTGCACAGCTGAACCTCTGCTCTTATTAAAAAGACTGTAAAATTCAATAAACTGGAGGGAGCCGTTCTCAGATGATTGGAAAAGGAAGCATCCAAGTAGTTATTTATTTACTCCCATAAGGTGCTAGCAGGCCAAATATGACAGGATTGTGAGGTCTGAAGAAATGAAGATGTTTGAACATCTTTATGGGAATCCTAAGCCTTCTGTCTCATATCTCTATGTTTCAAGAAATGTTATTATCATGGGGTGAGAATATCTGCTAAGAACTTTTGAAGGTGATCTTTAGTCATAGTCTATCAAAGCTTTAAATGAACGTGAAGCCAAGGAGACAAAATGAATAACTCATCCTAATGGAATAGCAGATGGTAAGATCTCACAGCGCATCACGGTAGTGTTTCAGCATCCACTATGTAATGTTTCTTTTTCCAAGTGAGAATAGTGCTCATTCTTGCTGTTTAATGTCTACAAGGTCTGGTGGAGACTAAATCATGATAAGAGCCACAGACGTTTTAGAAAGCCTGAAATTGGATAAGTGTCAGTCACTATCACCTCCATCAACCTTAACTTCCTTAGTCACAATGTAAACAGCTCTACGTAGTTTTATTTCATCATTTACTGAGAGGGAGAAAAAAAATATATCCTAAACACTTCTGGACAGCAGCTGTGGGCAGGAAAATATATAGGATGGTGAAGCATACGAAGTGCGCAAGAAAAACAGTGCTAGTTAAACATGTCTGAAGATTGGGAATCCCAGGGCATTCATGTGTTTCAGTTCAGAAAGGGGAGGGATGCTGCATTTCACAACAGAAAAAGCCTTAAAAATAAAATAAAATAAAAATAATTGCTTTGGGGACCTGAGTTAAAACACAGGTGTTTTGAGGGGAACATAAACATTTTTTCCTAAATGAGGCGTTGAGGGCCGGGAGAAGGGCAGTAAAATTAGTGGAATTACTGCCTGATTTTAACCAGATGATTGCTGCAGTTGGACACCAGCGCGTTTTCATTAGGGACTCTAATTTACAAGCCATTCGCCGCATTCCAGCGCAACACAACAACTCCCCCCGGTCCTAAAGAATGCCAGCCCACGGCTTTATGGCAGCGGGGCCTGACTACAGGCGTGTTGGCTTGGGCTTGGGCTTTTTTCTTCACCTTGTTGTTGTTATTCTTGGTTGCTTTTTAAGGCCAGGCTGATGGCAGCTTTGTGGCCAAGCTCCTTGTGGGGAGGGAGAAAGAGAGACACAAGACTCAGCTCAGCCAGGTAGTCCCAGGAATCCCTGTAAATCTCTGTTGGCGTTGAGAACATACGGTCCTTCTGCTAAGAGCTATCCTGATTCATATATAACATGCAATCAGATGTATTACATCATCTGAGCATTAGATACCAGTATATTCCAGATATAAAATGACCCTTTTCCTGGCCTTCCATTAGGTCCTAAATTGCCATTAAAGTACAGTCCTGAAAGCCTGAAGCAGGTGAGGTTTTGGCCTCATGTGACCTAGCCCAACATAAATTTGTCTGATCTTTATAGAGGCAAACGGCCTAATGAACACAGTAGATAGAGGAGATTTCCATGTAGCCAACCCTTGGGATCTGGTATTACTTTCAGAGGTATGAGGTTTCTGCTTCAACCCACCTGGCATAGCAGCCGTAACTTCTTTTCTTTAACAAATAGCACAGAGCTCTCCTACGTTCCTCCTGTTTTCTCTGCTTGCCCTCCCCCTAGACCTACCCACACCATATCAGCATAGCTTTCCTGTGCACCTCTGAGCCTTATTCTACCACCGTAGCACAAGGCATTAAATCCACAGCTAGACAAAGGTAACAGGAATATTTCTCTTTCATTTCATAGATTCAGACCCTTCTCTGTAGAAGATAAAAATGCTTTTAACATATCATTATTCTCAGCTTTTTTATTCTTCTTCTTACAAAATTTTACTTTTTCCACCTAGACCAGGATTCCCTTTTTTTATCCAAACAACTTCCTTCCCTGTGCTGCCTGCAACTTTCCTTTACCTTTTCAATCAGTCTGAGTTCACTTTTCCCCCATGAATTCTCTCCTGGCTAACCCCCTCTCCACTTTTGGTAGGCTCACTGAGGTCCAACAGCCCCAGTTAATGTTTGCCTGCTGTTAATCCCAGCCCTCACACCTAAATTATGATTAAATATATTGAACAGAACCCCAAAGCCGGAGGGGGTTTTGAGTCTGTCACCAAGTAGTTACAATACATGCATGTTACAGATTAACAAAGCCCACAAATGCAGGAAGTGAGGTTTCCTTTCAGCTGCAATATTTATCTCCTGTTTTTTGAGGGCAGCCATTCTGGTCTACCACTGCCTCTCCTTTGCTCCTGTCAGGTCTCACAAGCTCTGCTGGGCTGTCTCAGACATGTATTTCAATGGAAAACCTCCTATTTAAAACCCAAAACAGATTTAGTAAATAATGTTCTTCCCCTCGAGGCAGGAATGAGCTAGCAGAGCAGGAACTGTGCCGACAGAGGAGTAACCTTACGTGCAAGAGAGGAAAGGAGCAAAAGTCCCCCCGTATTTATTCATTCTTTAGGATCTTGTGTCCTACTTGAGAACCTCTAGTGAGATACTGGGCAGCCCCCGCTTAAATATCACAAACAAATTCAAAATCACATTTTTATATCCTGGTTAGTTTTAATCATTTAAATTATTCTTCTGTTTTGTTTCCTTTTTTAAAAAAAATCATAGTGCTTGTGCTGCTGTAAGGAAATCTGAGCCCATATCACCCTTCCAAAGAAAACTTCTCAGTGCCTGGGCTGAGAAGGGTTTTGTAGGCGTAGTTTATACACGGTGCAGCTCCTCTTATTCCCCTCAAATATTACTCACCGAGTATTTGGCTTTTTTCTTTTCTGTGCCAGGAAGTGTGAATCAATCCTGCATCCCATGAACATCTTTGTTAACTGTAAATACTTGCTTGCAGCCTATATGATCAAGTGCCAGCATACAATAGTTTGCAAGTGCTGTTCTGAAGGCGAACCTCGAGACTACTGCTCTGCTCCCTACACAGAGCTCGTGGGAATTGCACTAGCCGTCAGCTCCCGAGAGCGGGATGCGAGCCCTGCACTGACTGAAGCTCTAGGAACTTTTCAATAACTTATGGCAGAACTAAATGATGAAGGAAAAAAAAAAATTCAGATTCAGTTTCCACACTATCTGTAAAGGTGTTGGTGTGCATGCAAAATATGAGATCTGCAAGATGATTCCACTGTCCAGGTGCCTGAACTGATATGGGGACCTGGAAGCAGTCAGAGGCCTTCATGGAGAGGAAGACTAACTTGACAGAAGCCTAAAGTCAACTTGGTGACTGTCTTTAAACGGAGTATATAATCTCACCACTAGTATTTACTTGTAGGCAGTGGCAAGTCTGACCAAGCAGTTTGCATTTTTTTTTTTACTTTGTTGCATCCATAAACTTGATGAGAATCTTTGAGAATGAAAGATATTATTATGATAACTTACTGTGATACCTTTCCATCTTTCTACAGACCTGAGATGGCAGAGGCTCTGAAACACATCCTCCCATGTTTTATAAAGCAGTTATTTTGACAGTTAGACTATTAGATGAATTGTCATGAAACCACTCTGTTCTCTTTCAGGTGCCCTTCTAAATGATAACGCACCTTTTAACTTGGAAGGCCTTTCCATCTATGAAGCCATCACCTTGCTATTCCTTGCCACATAGCCAAACCAAAACATCATGTAAAAGAGGAGGATGAATTCTCTGTATTAATCAATTCATAGGAGTCTCTCTTGGGTAATAACAAAGATCAATCTGGCACAAATTATTTCCCTTTGCTATTCAGGAACCCTTCAAAACTTCACTTTTTGTTTTCATAAGATCATCTTGTATAATGGAGGGCTAAAAGGCAGGGCAATTTGTTCAGATCCTTCACCAGTCTGCTTACCATCATCTCACGGATATGTGCAATCTTAGTAAAAGAAGAGAGTCAAGCAGAAGAAACAGCTTAAATGTTTCTTAGCAATCCAGTAAATCTAAGCAGTTCTGAAAAGGCATATTAACTAATTAAGTAATTTTAATAAAATTTGGAATGAGCACACAAATATTCTTCAAGTTTAAAATAAGACATTGGAATTCAGTTAATTTACTAAATTAGTAAAGAAGATACTATTACTTTTTGCTACAATCCTTGAATATTGTGAAATTCAGTCTCATGTTATGAAAATAAAAAAGCGTGGACTTTTGACTCCTTTGTAGCTCTTACCAAATACGAATACAAATATGAAGGTTTGAGGAACATGGGAACTACTGAGAACGTCTCAATATAGAGCTGACTAATCTTTAGGAATTCTCTAAGTAAGGTACATTGATTTTTAAAGTCTCATTGACAGTTCTTCATAATCACAACTGATCAAAAAGCACAAATCTTAGGTTTCTTTATAAATTATGTTATTGATATTACTACTCTGTACAGCTTTGCTTATTATTTGTATGTTTAATGATTAGAGATACTGTAAAATTAGGAAGAGTCAACATTGTATGACAGACTATAAAAGTGACTTTTGCGTAATTCACCAATATGTGATGTCCTCATTGACAAAATACAAAACTTTCAGAGACTGCATGAGTCAGATACAGTAGAAGCATCGAGACTTTATGCCCAAGACCAAAAGCGGATGCTAGTAGGTGGAAGATCTACCCCATCCCTGTTCCAATGACCCCGAGGAAGCTCCAAGGTGAAGCAGAGCACAGATGTTGGACACCAGGGCTCTGTTGTTGGAAGGGGATAAATGACTAATTGCTTCTATGAATGGCCAAAGTGTCACAAGCTCCCAAAAGCTCCTAAGATGTGTTTCAGCTTTTTCCTATAATTATCTCACTTCTAGGCTAAACTTGACCGAAAAACCACTTGATTTTGTAAGAAATACTCTTGTTGTTTAGAAATGCAGATGTTGCTGAGATTCAGAAGGAAACATGCTTTCATTTGGCCAGATGTCTCCCAACAAGATGTCCACAGACTCCTTATTGTACCCTTAACACTTAATCCAGGCAGACAATGACTTAATGCTAGTTCTCAACACAAACAGAAACTGCACAATATCGAATAAGGCTGCAGTCATCAAAATAATTCTCATTTGAGAGTAAATGTAGCCTGAACCCAAGTTCGAGAGCGTATTGCATAAACACTACCAAAGGAGAAATAAACATATTCTGTTGGCCCGAACTACCAAAACTCTCTCAGCTACAGAAAGAAAATACAGCACAAGAGAAAAAGGAATGTTTAGATATAACTTTGAGGACGGAAATTTTCTGTTCATGTTTAGAAAATCTCACAATATCTGACCACAGCCATGTGTGCTAGTTGATATCTACCCCTTACCCAAAACTATGTTCAGGCAGATGGAGAACGAGATTGCTGGGGTGTGATTATCAGAAATAAAACCACAAACCTGGATGAGTTAATGTTGTTCCAGATGCACTATCTTCTAATCTCCAGGAAGAGGGGAAAGGAACATAGAATCCTCCCTTAAAAAGATCTTTCAGTAGGCTTAACCTCTCCACCACGTGGGAAGAAACTGCTGCCTAAAACAAAAGGGGATCTCTGCCTGAGTCACGACCTGAGTAAAAGTTAGGTTTTAAGGAGCCACAGCAAAGAGACAAATAGTTGAGTGAACAACTTTCCATTACTTTGCTGTGACACAAGATCATCTGTGAGTCCCTCCTCTACTTTGTACCATTCAGCAGATGACCCCACGTTCATGGCTTGGTATTTGTCATTTATTTATTTCCCCCCAACGCACCTTTCCCCTCTTTCTCCACCAAATTCCTTCTGTGTTGCATGGAACTATATTGCAGAGCTGAGTCACAGTGAAACCCTGGAAAGAATTTCTAGGATGGTATCTTCAAATAAAAATTTATAGAGACATTTAAGCTGAAGATCTGGTTTTGAACAAAAATCCTACTGCTATGTCTTCAAAGCCTCCTGAAGCTCACAGAGCAGAGCACTACTTTGAACACATTACCAGGGTGCTGGGGCAGAGCCCCAACAGTTCTTGCACGCTTGACTCTTGGGATGATAGAGCTCAATGACAAGGTGACTGCACCCAAGGGATGGCCTAGAGCTCAAGCCAGGTCCCATACTTACACATCTGGATGGCTCTTTGCCACATTTGGTGACTATTAGATGAACACATAGGAGACCAAGCATCGCTGGGATGCCACAGCAGTATTCAGATGCCTGGGAAGTACCTTGGCACCTTTGCAAGTTCTGGTTTTGCTGCCTTACATGAAAACACAAAGTCACTTTTCAAAACAGGATGCATTTGCTCTCTCACACATGTATAAGCCAATTCCTTTGGCTTCAGAAGGGTTCTCATATTTGGAATGATGCTGGAAAACAGAATCCACAACAAGCTGTAAGAGGAGAAAACTGCAGAGCAAAGGATGCTTCTGTCATTGTTTCTTCATTGATAAAAGGTGAAAAACCTCAGAAAATGAAAAAAAAAGAAAAAAGATAGACAGTTTTAAGAGCTTTTAAAATATCTAATGCTTTAGGATGTATATTGGCAAGGATTCAAGCAGTGTCTTAAAGGGACAAGCACTTTATTATACTTTCTAATTCTTCCAAAGTCTGTCTGTAGGATATATGAGCTGGCTCTAATATGACTACTCTATTCTCATCCTCCAGTGGTATAGTCCGGTCTCAGCTCATAAATTGAAAATGGAAGATCAGTAAATCAGCACGGACTGTTTCAGAGGGACATTGTGAATTTCCAGTCAAATCTCCTGGTTTATCTTAAATATTTCATCTTAATGTCACCTTTAGAAAAATCTTTCATTCAGGTAAGCTAAAACATCCAGTTCTAAACTGATTACACTACCCCACTGACCTGCTGGAGAACAGCTTTCACATTCTAGCTTTGAAAGGAGACTATTTGGCATAGCAAAGATCTCTAAAACCTTTCCAAGATCTTACGATGCATAAACAATGCTCGAGGAGGTCAGCATCAACATAACACAGCAGGTACATTGCTATGGTCCTTGGCCAGCACTGCTTTCTAAATTCCATCTCTTTGGGGAGGAATTTTCACATTCCTTACATGAAGAGCACAGTGCTCCATGAATGAGGAGCACATGGATAGTAATTTAAAATTACTGGGCCAAAATACTTCCCAGGTCACCTAAATTTCAGCAGCCTAAGTACAGGGATCCATCTTCTGAAGCAGGAAATGTGGTGGTGAGAAGGATTATGAGCAAAAGAACAAATACTCCAAGTGAGTCTTCATGTACATCCTAGCTATCCTTCCAATAGTAACAGCAGCTTCCTTCCCAGAGGAGTAGCACTCCCCAGAGCTTCAAAAAAAAACCCTAAAAGGTGTTGAAAAACTAGCTCAAGAAACACACTTATAAACATCATTCATTTGAACTAATGACACTTGTACTGCACAATAAACTTGCTTCTTCATAACTGACCACGAGTTCTCCAAACAATATGGACTCCCAAAAATAGATGTTGAGTCTATCCTTTTTCTTTCTACTCTGACCTGTCTTGAGGGGGATTCTTGAGTTCTTTGGATGTTGGATGTTTATTTGGATGTTGATGGGAAGTTCCATGGCTGCCTATCTACACAGGGTTATACGCCACAGTTAATTTATCCTGACAAAAATGATGTCGAGCTTTCTTGCCACATGAGCCTGTATTTAAGATCCTGTCAGTTTTGAGGACTTTGAATAAACCTTCTTTTAAATATTAATACTCTTCAATGATACATGCTTATAGGTTCTGAGGCCAGTCCAACCATCAAAACTAGAGTTTCTATAATTTTCATCATCACAATATTCCCATATAAATTAAATCTGTACTTTAAATACTCCAGTGGATTCCAAGGTGGCCTTTCCTCATTTTCCTTTCCTCTATATCTGGGGAAAATAAAGATCTACTTTGAGTTCCTTCTGTAGGACATGTGTAAATTTTGTTAAATTGTGCCACCCTAAAAATAAAAAACCAGAATATTTTTGTGTTGATGTTTCTGAGGATGTGAAATAGTACTTTTTCTCCATACCTTGGTTCCTTCCTTGAGAACCCATACATGGAATGATTCAAAGCAAGGGTGAGTTTTCTCTCTAGTTCTTTAACCTACTGACCTCATTCTATTTGTTCTGGTAACTACAGGAATAAAAATAATAACAACCTCTCTGAGACCAAACAAGGCTCTTCCATGGAGTAAGCAGACGCCACCCTGCAATGCTGACCCATTGCAATGTTATGATAAACGTGGGCCTTAACCCAAAAATAGCCAATAGCCTGTTGCTTGGGGACCTCCCCCAGGTCACTAAGAGAGACATAGGTTAAAGTCTTGCTTTGAATGAGATTGATACAAGCTGGGACCTACATCTCTATAGAGTAGGCCAAGCTATTTTTCATTCTGAACAGAAATTCTGTGGTAGACCTGAAGAGAGTTCTTAATGAAAGTTTGATAAATCTTAAAAGTTCTGGTTCAGTGAATTGACATTTCTGACAAAAATGTAATCTTTCCACAAAAAAAGAAAGAAATCAGTTCCACATTTATTTCCTGAAAAAAAAAAAATAGTCCATTTAAAGAATCTCAGAAAAGAAAGTTACTGTTCCCAAGATATTAAGAACTGGGTCTTTACAGGCAAGATTTCTTTGTTTGCTAGCACTCAAAGTCCTGCAGAACGTGTCCTTTCTGTTTCTCCCCTCTGGATGTGTCCAGAGGGATGTGTCCACCTGCTAAAAAAATCCATGACACACAACAAAACCTGACCCACGCATCTCAGCATGTGCTCTCAGAAGGAAAGTGGGCAGATGGGGTGCACATCACACACTCCAGTCACAATTAATACCCTGAGCAAGGAGCTTCACCAAACGGAAATGTAATTAAAACAAAGTACATTAAGCTCCATTCAAGAGAGATTCTCATAAGTTAACTCACAAGAACTAGAGATTCAAAACAGAAATTCAAGCTTTTCCTTTGTAGGAATTATCCATAACTTTAAATAAAATTTTATATATCACAGAATTACACAAAACTTAACTTGGAGGCTGAGTAGTGAACACATTCTTCTAAGACTTCACAGTGCAACTGTCAGCTGCCTGTTTTCTCTCTGTTATGAACAGAGTTTATACAGACACTCCCAGAGGAGCCCTTAATTACATGTCATGACAAGTCTCCCAACCTCTTTGCAGTTCTTCCACTTAACACACAGTGTAAATTCACCCAATCTCCCCTCACTTTCTCCTTCCCCAACTTCTCTCTCGGAGCTCTGTGGAGGCCTATGTTGAAGCTTCATTATGATGGAGTGGACCCAGTGGAGAGCTCCATGAAAAAAGCATCCAATCTATTTATCAGGACAGATCTCCTTAAGTCCACAATAAACCTTATATGTTGAAGAGACCAAACAGTGGCTCAGAGGCAAAACTAAAATTTTAAGTAACTAAAAAGAGTTCCTTTCATTGCTTAATCCTACCATTTTTCCTCATTTGTGCAAGAAAGCCACTAGATTTTCTTAACGGCAGCACTGAGCAGTCCCAGCAGAGAAAGAACACCATTACGGACAGAGCTATACAAACACAGCAACAGTCCCTGCCCCAGAGCTCTTATAAAATAAATAATAAAGTCAGTGGGAGGGAAAAATCGAAGCACAGAGAGGTGAAACGTGTTGCTCAAGAGGACACAATAGCTCAGTAGTCACTACAGGGTATTGCCTCTCCAGGTAAGCATTTTTGTAAGGAGTTTGCATAAAGGAAAGGGGAAAAAACACCAGAGCAATTCTCATGGCAAAGATATTGCAAAGTCTGGTTGCACTTTTCAAGGGATTGTGTAAAACATGATGTCTTAGACTGCCATATTATTTTTGTGTGTGTGTGATTTTCAGCAC
>JAVCKT010024177.1:1259-12317 GCA_032273925.1 Rhynchotus rufescens
GGCCGCCCCCTGCGGGCCGCGCGGGGGCTGCGGCCGCTCCTGCCGCCCTGCGGGAGCACCGGGAAGGGCCGAGGAAAGGGGCCAACTGCCCAAGGGAACGCCAGCCACACCAAAACAACAACAACACCACCACCACCACCCAAATTTCCGCTTGGATTACGCAGTTCTGCTTGGCCATTTGCTGCCCCTCCATTGTCTGCAGTATTTTGCCCTCAGACAGCTGAAGAAAATGTTTTTAAACTAACAGTTTTGAATACATGTCTGAACTGTAAAGCTGCAGATGCCAGATCAGGAGAAAAATTAATAAGGCTCATCTCAACCAATTTCCTAAGGCCAGGCTTCTCGGATTCTTCCCTATGGAGCATTCACTAGGGTGT
Organism: Rhynchotus rufescens; assembly: GCA_032273925.1. Taxonomy (NCBI): domain Eukaryota; kingdom Metazoa; phylum Chordata; class Aves; order Tinamiformes; family Tinamidae; genus Rhynchotus; species Rhynchotus rufescens. Next base: position 1,637 of record JAVCKT010024177.1, read on the forward strand.
TTCTCAATTTAGTTTTAAATATTTGTTTTTAATAGCACATGTCAGCATGCTGAGCTGTTAACTTATAACGTGTCATAAGGCAAGAACAAGCACCCCAGTTAATCAAATCCCAACAAAATGTCTCATGTCACATCAACAATGCTTGGATCTGAGCCAAGTGGAGGGAGTTTGAAAGCCAAGAAGCCTCTTTCTCCCCTTCCCCAACTGCTGGGCTGCTCAAGCTGCTGGAGGTGCAGACACCACCACGAGGCCCCTCACACACAGCCCCGCAAAGGGTCGTGGAGCAACACCCGCTGCTGCACCTCTTCACACACAAAACACTGAAGATCCTCACAGCACATATTAGATCCCAAACCCACCCATGGGTAACATACAGGCTCACATATATAGGCAGACCACAGGTCCTCCCCAACTGCAGGGAGCATCCATCAGATTGCAGTCCAGGGAAAGGTCTACAAGTTAATAAAGTTAAATGCTCTCTTCCCCCCCAGAAAGGGCCAATCCCTTTCTTTTGGCACACTGTTACTTTTGTGCCAGGATCAAACACACAGCCATGGGGCAAAGCTGGCATGTTAGCAACAGGGATGAACGCAGGAGTATTTCTTCCAGTACCTTCATGACTGCACTTTAAAGCCACTTGAAGTCACACTTCATGTTAAATACAGCTGATGTGGTTCATGGCTGCTTTTTGAATACCTGCATGCATCTCACAAGCAAGAGGCTTCTTTACATATTGTAAGAGACTTTTGGGCAGTACTCGGGCTCTGTGAACACATAGCTGCTGTAATCCTTTGCTGTGCAAGGGTACAAGCTCACTAGACTGGCACTACTCTCCTCCTTCCCTGACAAAACAAATCAAATGTTTTAAGCAAAACCAGCCCCCAAGATGAATTCACTCACTGGCTGTGCTTGCATAAACAGTTTTCCTCTTAGGAGATTATTGCTGGTATCCGCACTTAATCAAATCACCCAACACAAGGCTCTAAAACCAACACACACATATCCCCAGGAAAGAGCTGAAGCATGAACTACATTTCAGCTTTGCAAGAGATGCCTCTCAATCTCTTCCATGTAAATAGCAATTTAATTAGCAATTCCCTGAAAGCAGCTCCTAAGCCATCAGGTACACTGGAGAGGTCAGAGTGCTACAGGCGCTCTAAAAGGCTGCCTCAGCTGTTTGAGGTGCACAGCTCTAGGACACGAGATGAACAAAAATGTGCTGCAACAGCCAGGTTTACAGTTCACTTCTTTTCACAACTTAAACCTGCTCTGCTAATGGTCTTTCTTAGACAGACCAGGCTGACTTTACTAGTTGCCCAAAGTTTTCACTAACAGCTAGAATGAAGACATGTAGCCAAGTCAAGATGAGAGGTAGTTGTGAAATATTAACTGGGTATTTCACTCAATTTTGAGGCCGTAATAACAGCTTCAACTGTATGATTTAATTGCCTAATACATTACCTCAATAGTTGAGCAGTTTGTGTTAACAGTGATATCTCACTGATACAGATTCAATTCAAGTCCTGAACTGGATTTGCTGCATTGTTCATTCTTTAAGACTTCAGACTAACTATAGTAAGCAACATTTGCTTGCCCCTCTCACTCCCAATTATATATCCATTAATTACAAACATTATTTTTCAGCTTTGGAATTGGACTGATAACTGCAAGTCCAAAGATGTTTTTAAAAGCAGTTGGCTGCATTTCTATATTAATAGCTTCACCTCAAAATACAAGGCAAAAATAAATCCTTCTATTCACTGCTTCCTGTATTTCTAATTAGTGTACAAATGGTGGCAAATGTCTGCCACTCCAGTTGGATAATCAGATAAGTTGCTTCCATCCATGAAAAAAACTCATGGACCTGCAGTCTAAAACCCTACTGGGAAAATAAATCACATTCACTAGTAGTCAGTAAAGGTGCATCTTTGACAGAAGCTACACATTGGCCCTTCACCTTGAAGTATCTTTACATTTGGATAATGCACATTACTTACAAAAGTTACAAATGCAAACAGTAAACTATTGCTGCCCCGATGCTATGTGCAAACACCCTTCAGGAGAACCAGATGGTTACTGACTCACTCTGCACCACTATTGTACTAACACGAACCACTGATAAGAGGTTTCCTACACTTCAGTTACAAGAGCCTTTCTTCTGGAATACTCCAGGCACTTGGAGGCTATTTATGCTGCTATTAGCAGCATGGGCTATGCACACACCCCACACTCAGTGACAGGATGATTTGCCAGGCACGGGGTAGGCTAGCGAAAAGGGATGTGGAGCTGTCAAAGTAACATCTCATTATATCATACAAGGATAGTAAAGAGGAAAGAATAGGACAGTGGGAGAAGTGGAATAAAAACAATTTAAATAGCTTTCATGCTGTTTCTAGGAGACCATGTAATATAGTTGCCAAATGGCAGATGCACAGTGTCAGCTGCAGGTATATTGCAGTAGTAATACAGAGGGCTGGGGGTGGGAGGAAGAAGAAAAAAGATACCCTGACAGGGAAATCAGCAAGGCGGTCAGGTATCTTTCCAATTTCAGATTGGCAAGTCCCCCCCAGGGAACAAAATTAAATAAAGCAGGAGGCAGCCAAGAAAAACTCTGGAGAACTTTAGAGACTCTGAGCTTCCACTGAAATAACATTAGTAACAAGCGAAACAAAAGGAACAGAAACACAGTATTAGGAGCTGGATTGATGTCAGGGTACTTGCAACTCTAGCAGAAATACTAAGACTTTGTACAGAAGACAGAGCTGACATTCCAGGCCATTTCTCTTTGCAGAATGAGCAACTGTTTTGGCCAACACGGGAGCATGACTGCACAGAATCTGCACCTTAGAGACACAGATGATACCAAAATGCTCCCTTGCAGCTTCAGGCCATTTGGAGCAGCAGATCAGGAAATGTGTTTATGGATGAGAGGACACGCCAGGTACAGAAAGTCCCAGCTTCAAAGAACTAGTTTTGTTCTTAATTTTCCTCTGCTTCTTTCTATTTTAAGTTCTGACAAGTCCAATCACCTCTTCATCAAAAATAACTCGGACTAGTTATATCAGGCAAAGTTTTTACTATTTACATATCACTACCACACTTACTGTTTTACTTCTCCAGGTATCTGCTACCTCTAAAAGCTTAGAAAGCTACAATTTTTTTTTGACCTAAGTCATTTCCATGTCAGAGGCAAAGAAAACTAGAGTTAAGAAAGCAAAAACTGCAAAGGTGAACCCAAGCCACAGACACTGCAAACTGGCAAGCAAGGGAAAAAAGGCAGATCATTTAAAGAGCTCCTGGATAAGAGAATTTGACTGTTAGACCCCATTGCAAAGAAATATTTGAGCTAGGTTAGCCTAGTTTTGCATAGTCACACTCCCAGAGCTCCTTGAAGATACTGGTCTGGTTATCTGCATACTATGCTACATGGCATACATGCATATGTGCTATAGGCAACCTTAGTAAATGTTCTTTTATACCAGAAAAGCAGCAGTTCAAGCACAGAGCTTAACACTAGAAGTTGAGCTAAATGTATCATTTTCAAAGGTGTTTTCTTTGCAGTTTAGATACAGTCAGTTTGACTACAAGCATAAGGGACATCTCACAATCTGACAAACATTGTGCAGCTTTTACCTGCAGCATTTAAATCTTCTGTGGCACTTACAGAAGCATCTGGTCCACCAATAAAACCTCCTTTCCAATAGATACAGGTCTCTTGAATATTGTAAACTAGTTTGGAAAAGCACCATCAGTTCATCAAAAGTAGATCATTTTATGAAAATATCCCTTCAAAGTTACAGATGCTTACAGCATAGGCTTGAACTGGATGCCTTGCATCCCCAAGGAGCTGCTTAAACAGGTTTGCTTTTCTCTGCTGGCTTCAAGATCATTCTTACAAAGCAGTGAGGCAACATCAGCCTGGTATGAGAAGGCTTATTTGCCTCAAATTTCCAATAAGACATGAGATCTCACCTCTTCATATGTAGAGTAGTCCCTGAATTAGGGCACAGCCTTTGTTGTACAGGAGTTAGGTCTGAACAGGTAGTACTGTGCTGGCCAGATACTTTCATCCAAAGCCAATCCAGAACAAATGATCCATTTTGGAGCTATCCAAAACTCCAAACTCAAATCAATAATACCCAAACTGTGGAGAAAGAATCCTAAAGTTTCCCCCATGGCATGTAATCTACTTACATCCTGCAAAAGATATAAAACAACAGAAAAGGCTATATGCCTCCATGGAGACAGATTATAAAAGACAAGATACTACATTCTAAATTGGTGCAAATCATCTGATTTACAGTAACTATGCATGCTCTTTACCCACAGCAAGTGTAAAACTATTTGAATTAGGAACACCACAGTCATTTGTTAAGTAAATTCCCCAAGACTTTCTATACATTTCAGACTCGATAAGACCTATTGCTTTTTAATGAAATTTTATTCCACAAGGCCCAATCAGTCTCCCGTAAAGAAAGACCTCAGCTAGGAATGAAGCCTGCAGAAGAGATAGCACAGATGGTTCAGACAAGACTCATGCTCATTGCCAAACTGGTCATACTAGGGTAGTCAATAAAATTTGGATGTTTAATACTTAGAAAACTTGGAAGAGAGCAACTGTCTTATAAAATCCCATGAGCAGCTACTGCTTTTAACCAACAATGCAGCTTTTCAACCAGACCATACCAGCCAACACAAGGCTTTAGCACACTCAGCACTAATTAGCTGTGTGATGGCAGAAGGAACTACAGCAGCATGCCCATTCTGCCAGGGATTCATTCCAAAAATGCCTAAGTGATTTTTCCCATCAGAACTGATGGGGAATGTATGCAAAGACTTCAAAAATATACTTGAAATACATAGGGATAGGGCATATGATGTTGAGGATGAGGCAGAAGCAAGGTCCCAAGGGTTATCACGTAGAGGCCATGAGGGTCTAGGTCACCAAGCAGAGATGCAGGTTTTTCGGAACACATCACATTGCAGAAGATCTAATCCGGTCCCATCACTATCAGTGTGAAAGTTAGAAGAGCCAGGTGCTAACAGTAGTGCATTGTATTAAATGACCAGCAACAGAACCCAAGCTGTGAATGGAGAAGCAAAATACATAAATACAGATTTACATACACACTATGTGTATGTCTGTTTACATATTTACACACGGTACTGCTGTGCAACAGCAAACATTCGAGATCATGTAGGATCTGCTTGATTCAAAGCAGCTCAATGTTCAAGCACACCGCAACAGAGCAGCATGAGGAAGCTCTCAGAAAGGCAAAGGTGCTCCATGCATTGCCAAGGCCTCCCTGCCACAGAGCCTGTCCCTCCTGCTGCATGCACACCAGGCTGAGCAGCACCCCCAGTGATAATTATTACTGCTCCTGTGCCTCTCAAAAGATGTTAGTAAGATCAAGAAGATAAGATTGGGTGAGGGGCAGAAAATAAGCACCTGGATCCCAAAGCTAACAGGTAAAATACCGTTAGTAGATAAACTGCTTTCCTTTAGTAGGAGAGTACAGAAGTTCACCTTGCCAAGTCACAAAGTGGCCTGCAGGAAAGGAGTCGGTAGGTTTACTTTCTCTTATCTACTGCATACATTTAAATGAAGAGAAAGGGTTTAAAGTGAACATGTGAAATCTAAATTTTATCCAATCGTAGCCTATTAAAACATTTTTAACAGGGTGGCCTTTCCAAGGCCAGGGCTGGCCCAGATTTTAGGCAACTGATATTCAAGTCTGCAGCGCCCTCATGTGTCCATGAACTTCTTACTTTCCCCAAATTCTGTTTAAAAAATTTTTTTTTGACTTGCTGTAAGATTAATTCTGCAGGTAGGACAAACCTCTTCATTTGCTGCTACAATCCAGACCAGCTTTGCACATTGTTCACATCCTTCATTTCAAGGAAGTAACTAAACAAAGCCACTGACAATAATGCATCTTCATTATAAATAAAAAAACCTGACATCTAATTTCACTTACAGTATCAGCATTTTACTGTATTATAGACTTCTTTTGATATTAAAAGTTAACTTTGAAAGCAGATTATGAAAGATTTAGGTTACATACATACAGCATGTATGTTCTAATTTGGTTACCTTTCTGGAGTTTCCTAAAAAAAAGTCATCATCACCCTTTAAAAACAGATATACACATACACACACCACAGAACTTTCTCCTCTCAGATACTGAGAGTGTCAGACAGCACCAAACAGCAAAGTCTGCTATATTATATTACTTATCACCCTCACATATGCTTATTCGAGACAGCTATACACACAGCAAACATGTTAAATTATATAAATCATTTATTGCCTTTTTCAATGCAATAGTAGTCAGTATGCCCCAAATCCCTGAAAGGCAACTTTTATTTTCTGCAATATTTATATAGCTTCTAATTCTGATGACTGCTGCTTACTCTTCCTTTCAGGAGGAGAGTACAAGCTAAAAAGTAAAGTCCCTCTGATGCAACCTGGTGAAATAGCAACTTGCACAAAAAAGGACAGAGGCCCTGGAGAGCTTTCCATTCCCCATGTGCTCAGTACCACAAGGCAAGGCAGAGTCTCCAGTTCATGGACCTCAGGAAACAGAAGTGCTGCACTTCACATAACATGATTTATTTCAAAGCCTCTGATCCAGCTAGTAAAGCACTATCAAGAGAAATCAGAATGCAATAAAAGGCAACAAAAGCATGCTTAATGGCATTTCCTATTAAAAGGACTTCAGAAATGTATTTTTGAAATGGGCTATTAGTAAACACTCCTGCAACTGTATTATCTTCATAATAATTGTAGTTAATCTATGTTGGTAGGCAATAGCCTCCAAGTAAAATTCCAGCTACTCAGTGCCACTAATACACTGTGTGAACTGTGACTTCTGCATATTACTGAAGGCTCCCCTTCAGGAATTTTTCCCACTCTCCTTTCCAGAAAGGACCTAATATCAGTTTGCTCGCAGTATTCCCCTATTTTGCTACTCCCAATAACATTACAACTCAAAGTAGGGAATGAGCTCATATGCTTTAAAAAAGTGACTATCTACAGCTTAATAAGATCATCTCAACTGTTAACAGTTTTAAGACTGAGAAAATAGGCACATCTAGAAAGCTTCTCACAGACTCCACCTCCCAAAGATTTCACACAAGTGGAATAAGAACTCACACTTTTCATCATACTTTAACCCAGCAGCATCATATGCAGAGTACTTCAGTTTACTAAAGCTATAGGTCACATTAAGGAAAACCTCTGAAGAAATTTTGTTCGTGGCAAACTGTTGAGAAGATGATCTCCCATATTTTACATTTCACAACTTGCTTTCTAGGTTCACATAATCTCCAGCTCAGCCCAGTGACCAAAATGTTTTCCTCAACATGTTGCCTTTTCATGCCGACTTACCTATTATTTACAAAGAATGGATTCAAAATTATATGCTGAGTATATCTATACACACAAAATAATTCCCATATTATCCATGTGAATTACTGCTTTTTACTTACCTCTCACTGCTGAAATTTCAAATAAAGCAGCAGAGAATATGAAGGGGCAGAGCAGGGGATTAGAACTTAATGCAGAAACTCTAACAGAACCCTGAACAAGACCAGAAGCAGCAGCAAATACATAAAACACTAGCCAGTTGGTTCATATTCCCTTTGAATGACTCTCTGTATAAAGGCTATGCCAAGAATAGACTCTTCTCTTAAAGGAAAATAAAACATGTTCCCCGGTGACATGACATGGCATTTTAATAGCAAATTGCTAATAAGAAGCTCAGCAATCTGAGCTATTTAAAGTGCCCGAAGAGATTATGAGTAATTGTATTTTAAAAGTCACTGCATGGAAGACAAAGCTCAAGATGTATCACAGTGCAATGCTAGCAGCTTCTGTTCAGAAGGCAATACCTATTTTGTTGCATACATACAATGCCTGCAACATTTGCACAGTAAAAAAACATTCTCTGTATAAATCCAGAACACATCACTGCAAATAAGGTTTTAATTAAAAATTGGCATTGCTGAGCTTCCTGCTGACTGCCAGATTCTCACTACCTTCTCCTCAGATGGCTCTACCCGTTTCCAAGAGATGGAAAGAAAGAAGCAAAATCACTAGCATGCTCAGGTTTGACAAGTCTCTGCTGGGGACAATTTCAATAGCAGGAAACTGCAGAGAGGCATAAGGAGAGAAAGCAGATAACTATTTTGGAAATCTTCCCTGATGTTTGCTCAGCACACCCTCAACAAGAGATCCCAGGTGGCATTCTAGTCACAGGCCTGCAGACAGGACGAGCAAGGAGGACGATTTTGCTCCAAAGCCGCATTGTGAAGCAGAAGGCAGAGCAACATTTGCACCTCAGCAGGTGACACCCTCAAAATACAGAGTGGGCTTAGGGGCTGGGTAACTTGTCATCCTTGACAAAAATTGTGTCCCTCAGAGAGGGAAAAAAATGCAGAAGTGGGTTCTCAAGTTCAATTAAAAATATTATGCTGACTGCTAGTATTGTTGTACCTTCAGGAGGCTCTTCCTGCAGATGAGGCAGTTCTTCACTGGGGGTCTCGGTTTCATCTTCCACCATCTGTGTTTCTAAGCTAGGTCCCTGTAAAACAGAACAGCAAAGAGAAATTGGAGAAGGTTCAGAAGGCTAAGAACAAGGTTCTTGAACATTTACAGCCATGAGCTAAGATACCCAAAAAATTTTCCTTCTTAAAAGAAACACTAGCAATCTCACATTACTACTACAAGACAAACCTGCTTACAGCATTTGATCTTGATGACAATGTAAGATTGTAATGTTCCTTTAATTTATAGCTGTTGTCATTGACATAAACAATGAAAATGCAAAATGCTACCAAAATGAAGGTGTTTTATACCTTTCCCCTTATGCACAAACCACTCGGTGGTCAGAATGCAACAGAATGGCTCCCCCAAGTGTCTGCCACTTGCCATATCTATCCTGAAATAAGAGTTTGTGTTGGCTCATAGTCCATTTTAAACCTAAACTAAAAAAATCCAGTTCTGAGCAAGACAAGTACCCTCTACAAACCACTTGGTGAAGGTGAGGGCTGAGATAAGCCTTATCATCAATTAGTCTTCAATTTAAAGCTTGACCATTTGCCAACTCCACAGAAGCAAAACATGCAATCCAGGAGAATTACATTCACACCACATTCTTAATGCCTAGCAGGCATAGACAGGGCTAGAAACTGAAGGGAGTGTTTACACTACTGAAAAAACACATCCACCCACACATCTATAAACATGTTTTCAACAGTTTTGTATGTATTTTGTATCTTATTCTAAGATTTATTTTCAAGAACACTGAAAAAATTTAAGTTGTATTTCAAGACTTTAAAGTCAAAATGTAAACAGTCTAGATGGAAGTGTGACATTTCAAATAAATTCATCTGTACCACGAATTCTCTTTTGCAACCCTGAAATCTTGAGAGCTCCTACTTACTAAAATGAAGTTGGGAAGCTGGGAACATTTGGGAGAACCCAAGTTCTTATTTCATTGCCAGCTCATCACCCTACACAGAGCTGCTACAAGTAGCAATTTATCCAATTTCAGCACCCTGGTTTCACCATTGCTACCAGAGATTACACATGCATAGTGTTACTAGTGAATTGCACTAAGTAATTAAAACATCAAACAATATGCCTATTGAGAAGGAATACTCAATGTTCTCAGCCCTTGACAGATAGGTCAAGCATGCTGCAAGCTTGGTAACAACCATCAATATGTAGCAAAGATATCCATTGCTCTAGATTACCATGCTGCCAGGGCTATCAAAGCAAATTCCCCAAATGGTCTTCCAGCAAGTTTCATAATTCAAGTTATTGGTCTCTGCTTGTTCAAGTTAATACTTCAAGAATGAGGTATCAGTAAGGTTTGATTTTTCCTTCTTAGACAAACACATAAGGGAGTCAGATCAGATGCACACAACTGAACACACTAACAGACTGCAGCATAAACAGCCACACAGCACCCAGCCACTCTCTAATACCTTCTTGATTTCCAGCTATGGCAGAATCAATGCACTCAGATATTGCTATTGCCTTTGCTTTCATGCTCTTTAGAGGCACTTAGGAAAGAAAAGATGGTATAGACAGTTTAGACACATGGCTAGGTTGTTAAATGCATGATAGCCTTTCAATTATTCAGCACTTGCATCATCTTTTCATTGAAAGCATGGGGTTCTGTTCCTCACTACAGCAACTGGAAGAGCATAAAGTGCACAGGTGCTATTACAGGAATAGTCAGGTCATGGCAGATAACAGAGGAACATCGACTGAAAAGCATCTCTGGGCTCCCCAGAGACGGATCCTGTTCTCACAAGCAAGCACATTAGTTCCTTTCAGAAACTGATGAGCTTCTGATACAACCACTATTAAGATTCAGTGGCAATTTTTAGAGGTCATATTTAGGAACAAGGGCTAAGCTGACTAGAACTAAGCTGACTCAAGCAGAAGCAATAGTACCCTTTGAAAGCAAAGCCAATGTAAGGACTAGAGGTAAGGCAACTTAGACTGCCCTTCCTCAGTACCTTCACTTACAGAAGAGCTTAACAGCTTTACTCCAACACATTAAATAATGGCAAAGATCAAAAGAGAAAACCTAGAGGGATTCTCATAGAAACGTCCCAAGGAACTTGGCATCCCAGGTTGCAATCACACCATAGGACTGAGCTCACT
>JAVCKT010024181.1:0-28746 GCA_032273925.1 Rhynchotus rufescens
GACCGGACCGAGAACTGACCCCTGGGGGACACCACTAAGTACAGGCCTCCAGCTGGACTCCGCACCACTGACTATATCAATTAGAAACATTTAGCATGTATGTCAAATGTATGATTAGGGGACAGAGTTTTAATTAAAATGAATCAGGGTGCCCCAGATCCACTTTCTGTCCCTGCTGCAAGAACTTTTTGGGGTAAAGAACTTTTTTTGAAAGCAAACCAAGGTCAGATGTTTGGCCGGTGTAAGTCAGCCTATTTGTATTGGAGACCATGGAGGCTATTTGTTCCATTCAGCCTGAAAGCTGTGGACTACATTAAAAACAAGAAAAATGTCATAACACTGTTCTACAATGCTTTCTTATTAACAAACATAGCTGCAAGGCATGATTAAGGGTGCTCATCATTCCTATTGTAATTATGAGGCATTATTTGTAATACCATTTTAGATTTGCTTCTCGGTAAACCTCTGAAGAAAATCTGATTCTAGTTCACTTAATTATTATACTTTTGCTGACAGAATAATAGAGAGCTGCTTTGTTCCACCAGTGAAACAGACATTGTTTTCATGGGGAATTGTACTCACTGCAGAAAAAGGGAGACTATGAATTCTTTGGGAATTTACAGGATTCCATGTTAGTCCAAAAAGTCCATGCTTTTTTTTTAAAAAATAAAAAGTCATAGATCCTTTAGCAAAGGGAAACTTCTCCCCTCTGATCTTCTGAACTTCCAGGATTTCACTAGAACACTCGAGAAGCTTCTTCAGGTCAATCCTGGGCCAGCTTTGCTTTGGCAGTGACCAGCACAGTTCCATCTCTCAGAAGTCCAAACCAAATACGTTTCAAATTTTGCCATCGGTCTAGCTTATTACGTTCCTGATAAGGAGATCCAAGATACGATTGTCAGTGAACTATGGAGTGTTTCTCAGGAGCAGCATAAACATCTGATAGCACATCCTCTACCCAAGATTTGTGTCTTCCCATTGAGCACTCAGCTATATTCCATGACAGGGTATCTGAGAAAAATAGTGGGTGACCATGAAATGAAAGACAATCATACATAGATTTAGACAAGGGAATAGCTTAAATTCTAACCTATTCTAATCACTGCTCTCTTTAATATCCATTAAAACTAGTTATTTGATGTAACAGCCGAAGAACATTTGCAATGCAGTATCAAGTTTTAAAGCCACCGAACACTTCTCACCATCAGTTAGTCATGCCAAACTTTAATGATTTGAGATGAGATTTTACAAGTGAACAATGTAGCTCTAACATTTTCTCTCTGTTTTACATCTAAAATGACCTACACATTTCTAGGATGAGGACAGAAGCAAAAAAATAGTTTTATCTTCAATTAAGTTAAACCATTCTAGTTTTTTAAATTATTTTTTCCAGCTCTAAGCACAGCAGCAGAGTTGGCCTTACCCAGTGATAGCTTCAGACACTGCTTCAGACCAGATCAGGATAAAGGTAACAGAGATCATTACTCGCATCTCCTTTTATGAACCATTCATTTCCATGTCTTTTAGCCAAACCTCCAAGGATCTTGGTAACATCTCCCATAGGACTGCTCACCAACAAATGCTAGAGAGCCTTTGTGAACAGGTTGTGCTCTAAGCAACATGACAATCCAGTTAGACCAGTTCATACTATGAAACATGACTAGAAGGGCTCAGCCCTTATGAATAAAAACATACCAAACTACTACTCATTGCCGACACTAACCAGAACACCCCAAACTCCAGCAAGGTGTAGCACGAGCACAGACCCAGAATCTGGAGTCTCCAGACTCTCCAGATATCCAGATGTCCAGATTCATGAGCAACCATTCAATTCAGGCACATTTCTAGAAATTCCCAACATTTCGGGGCCTCCTTTCTGCTTTAAACTGACTTGTTTCTCTAAGTGTGCATCCACTTCAAAGGACTCTGCATAGTATCTATGTTCTCCAAGAAAAAGACACACAACAGGAGCTAAAAACTCAAAAAGACAGGCTATTTCTAGGTTGCAAGGGAAGGTACTGAAGCACTTTCCCATCTTCCTCTGCTCTCCCTCTGCTTTCTCTTTCTCCAGCTCCCTTTTAACTCAAATCCCTTAATCTCAATGCTGATAATTGTAATTACTTTGTAGCCACCCAAGCAGCTCAGAAATGCCTGTCTTGGGGCAGTCCCCCTCATGGAAATCAGGAACAAATATGACAAGCACATGGACTCCTGTAGAGTTTTAATTTAAAACAAATATGGAGTCAAGTGAAGATTAATCTTATTTCCACTGAAGGCTGGGGAGGCTCTGAATTCAACTTGTTCTTTAATCAACTGAGGACAATGATGAGAGGGATGACAGTAGGAAGAGCTGGACGGGGTGGTTTGGAGGCTCTCCAGACTCTACTTTTCTGATCTCAACCCAGAGTTGTGGTTAGTGTATCAGGAAGCTGGTTCCCTCCTCTTGCTACTCATTTTCCTCCCCTGCAGGCTTTTGGCAAGCAACCCAAGGATCGTACAGGGCCAGTAACGTACTGCTTGGTGAGTCTCTCTCCAGGGAGGGATGGCACACGAAGGGATAGACTGCCTGCATGGCAGGCCAGAATGCTACAACACAGGCACTGCTCATGGGGTGAGCCCTCTTCCCCAGAGCAGAAGAAACCTATTCTAGCAGCTGTGGAACATTAATGGGTTTTGGGAAGAAGTGATGAGCTCATTAAAACTTGAGGCAGGTCAAAACCTAGAAGTCTCCAAAGGAAAAGTCAGAATGGACATTGGAATGCAGTGGTTGCAGTCTTTGCATCCATGAATTTGTATTACACTACACCCTTGGACAGAGGGTGGTAGCTTTCCAGTCATGTGCCCAATTAGAGATTACAATTTTTATTTCATTTCCTTCATGGTTTTTGAAAAAAAACAAGTTTCTCTAACAAGCCAATGTTGTTATACTGGCAAGTGTGCAGGGTTAGCTTCTTTGACTTCTGTGTTTTTTTGTGTACCTTACACAGAATAACAGTGTTTTGACTAGAAACGTTAGACCTGAAAGTTAATCTGATCATTGGAATAGCTGAGTATCTTTCATCTGAGAATATCCATTTTGGAAAGAAGCCGTCAATGGTATTTCACAGGATCCAAGGCAAGGAGTAGGCTTCTTTATTTTAGAGCATGCAATTGATGTGTTTAGCAAAGGTGGCTGTGAGAATGAGTCCTGGCTCTAGCTACTGCATGTCACTGGAAATATCACTGCTCTGCTCTGTACCCCAGCTCCTTCAGCAGCACAGGGACAACTCTTCCAGACTAACATCTCTTATGCTTTCACCTGGGAACTCTTCCAGACAAAAAGCCATTGCCCACTATGTGCATGCACGATTCCCACACTCAAAGCCAGCTCCTACACTGCATTGGGGAAGTCCCTCTCCAGCAGAACTTTAACTCTCACTACAACATTTCTCACTCCTCTTTCCCTCTCGTGCTAAACGCAAACAGTGCATCTACTGCCACTTCATGGCAGCACAATATGTTGAAAGGGAAATGCACCATGACCACGTCTGGAGAGCCCCAGCAGCTAAACAGCACAAGAGCCACTGCTGCTCACAGTCCTGACTTCTGCTAGGGCTTCTGGGCATTACCAATGCACCGAAATGATGATGTTTAGGCACCAGAGCATCCCGAGAGCTTCATCAGCTCCCTTCTCTTTGAAGGCAGGTCTTTGTCTAACCTTAGATACACAGAACAAAGCGCTTCACTTTTCTCTCTTGTGTTTCCTACAGCTGTGTTATTGCAGTAGTGTTCCTAAGAGCATTTCATAAGATTTTGCTGAGTTTGATCATTTTCCCATTTATTACACTAGATTTTAGAGGGGATAAAGAAAATACTACTCTTTAGGCCAGGAACTAGAGGTTGGTATACTTGGGATGACTATCTGTCCCAGTCAATGTGTTCCAGGGAAATTTCAAGGCCTTGTGAAAATCCTTATCAAGGAGCACTTTGTGACTAGGTATCAAGGGGTCTTAAATAGAGCAGTTCCTGGCCCCTTCCTCTCCCTTGGCAGGAGCTTCTGCACATCTGCTGCCACCACCTAGTCCTCAGCTGCTGCACGCAGAGCAGCAATAACCAGGACTGAGTACAAACAAACACTCCACTCTGAAAATCTAAAGCTTTAGGAAAACTCAGCTTTAGTCCCGGATGAGAATAAGGTGACCTTCTCTAAGCACAAGGTGACCTGTTTTTTCTCCATTTCTGATGGTTCTGATCCTTTGAGTCCCGAGGCAGCTGCACTGTGAAATCCATTTGAAACATCAGAGAGAGACAGCGCATCCCAGCGAGATCCTCCTACCCACCCATCCCTCTTATGGGCCAACAAAAGACCCCCCTCTCTGCTACACCCACCTCCCTGCCCTTCGGCTCAGCAGCCCAAGCACTTCATGGCAATAAAGCACCCGGTTGCCTCCCTTGAAAATCCAAATTGAGATGCTTGACTTTCTTTTATTCCATTTTCTTAAGCCCAAATAGTGAAAGAGGCTTATGCACATAAATAAAAAAAATAATAACCTGCCACTTAAATCCTGCTCATGCAATTAGCTCAGTGCCTAGCTCTGTGCTAATGCGATCGCCTCTCATTGTTTCCTCCTATTTATACCGCTCTTTAAAGTTCATTAAAATCACTGCTGCTATCTCACACAGAACAACTGTTCAAAACATCAGTGTCATGCAGTCAGGAAATCTATGCTTTGAAGTTACCTCCTTTATTCATTTTTATCAGTTTTTTTCTCCTTTTCTTTTTTTTCCCCCTTAATGACTAAACCAGTTTTATGCTTTTCACAGTTATTCCAAAAGCTGTTCCATCTGACACGCCGCTGATGCATCATTCCTGCCCAGAACCCTTTCTCTCGCTTCCATCGTTTCTCCCCATTTGCTAAGTCCACCACAGCTTTGTTTTTACGTCCACGACGCTGTGTTTTATAGTCTGGCCAAACTTTGCAAGCTGCTTCAGAAAAACACACCCACATCAGCCCTTCGATTTGCAACCTTTGCACAGTGGTTTGCTGTGGTTTCGCACAGAGGTTTTGCAGCCTCATGAGCAGCAAACCCGAGGAGGGACTAAAATGAAGAAAAGCCAAAGCAAGAGGTAACCGCTATGGATGAGTGTTTGCAGCGGCACTGGGTTTGCTGGGGCTGCCACCTCACCTGGGAACCTGCGCAAGGTCTGGTCTGCAGAGGAGAGGTGCTGGAGCGGCCACGCAGGCCGATCGTGGTCTGACCATCAAACTCATCCAGTTCATTGAGATAGGCTGCTCTCCAGCTTTTGGGTTACACACGGCGTCTTACAGGTGCAAAACTGCCTGGATGATAATTCAAGTACAGACCTGGAGTAAGAGAATTGCATATATATATATATATATGCACACACGATAATTCAAGTACAGATCTGGAGTGAGAGAATTTCATATATATATATATATATATATATTTACACATTCACACATATAAACCCACATTTCTTTGCCCCCATTAACATTTAAAAAAAAAAAAAAAACACAGCCCAATTGGAAAGGTTACATCACAGCACAATTTTGCACCTATATCCTCTTAGAAACTGATCTTGCTCTTTTATCCCAAAGAATCAGAGAAAGTTATACACTGAAAAAGAGCAGGAGTTCCGTTGGAGACCCAGAAGCATTTTTCAGACCAGAGTTATTAACAAGTGCCATAGACCATCACTTAATACGATACAAAGAGCATTGCCAAACCTCAGGATTATATCTGGATTTATATTCTCAAGATCCTAACATGTAGAGACGTGATTTAAAAAAAAAAAAAAAAAAAAGACTTGGCTTTAATGTTTTTAAAGGCACTTCTAAATTCTGTGGGTGAAGGCTTGAAACTAGGAATTGTAAAAGCTATCAAAATCAGATCGGAAAGTATGATTTATTTTTCTTGAGCTTTTCCTTACAAAATGTCTCTGGAGCTGAGGGCTTGATTCATATTTTGCTCACCAGCAGTTGGTGGTGTTCAGCGTGCCATAGTTGGTGACAGTTCACAGTATGCACCATTTAACCATTTTAAAACCAGTTCTGTTTCCCAGGCAAGGCTGGTTGTTTGACCGACAGTCAGGTGCTGTTAACACCAGCACGTTAGCATCTCGCACCACAGGGACATCAGCTCATCCCTTGCAGAATTTCTGAAAGGGAAAAACATTTTTCCCCTTGCTAAAAACACCAGGAACACACAAGATGATCTGCATTGGCCTTGCTGAATGCAGCAGAGTTTTACCATTTGGCTTTACCTGCCTTTTTGAGATACTCTCCACCACAATGTCTTCAATGTGCACTTGAAGGAAGGTGTGGAAAGGTAGGGAATATATTCAGGGGGTTTTATGGGGCCAAGCGGAGGGCTGGAATCAGGCTGCTCTGCTCTAATAACCCAAGAGAGAAATCCTGGGTTGAACCCCCCAAATGGGGCTCAAGATGAAAACTGCACTGAGATGGAGAGGTTTCTGCTCTGGTTATCATCACTGGGTCCTCAGTGTTTACCTCTTGGTCGGGAAGCCTGAGGTTCGGATTCCTGATGGTGCAGGTGCTGATGGACACGCGGAAACTTTCCAGATGGAACAGGAATCTGGGCTGTGGCAGAGCCCTGCTGATTTACTGAGGGCCACGAGGGACAGCAGGTCCCACCTCTTCCTCCGCCTGCCGCGTTACCCCTCGCTAACCTCTCGTCACACGACGTCTCTCCAAGAGTTGCTGCCTCCAAATCCATGGGCAAAACCTAAACCACTGTGGGAGGTCCCTAGTTGCAAAATCTGGTGTTAATTCCCTCTCTCATCCCATTCTTCATTCATCATTGCAGTGTGAGGTCCTTTCTCAGCTGTTATATCAACTGCAAGGCCAGGTGTCCCAGGGTGGGTGTTCACGTTCCAGCTCTCCCAGGTCCTCCAAGCTCTTTAGGACCTGGACATTCCTACCATAGGGCACCAGGAGCCACAGCAGTCAGGTTGCATCATGAACAGCGTTACAGACAGAGATTTTGGGGCTGTCCCACCACACGGGCTGGATCCCATCAAGCCACCAGCGCAAGAGCCTTGGATAGCAGGTCTGCACACGGGCTCTGCAATGGAAAATGAGTAACTGGAGCTAATGCTGCTGTGATATTTCTAAGAATAATCATGTGCCTTTCTCCTACCCCATTGTTTATAAAGCCAAAACAGGCAGCAGTCCAGACAGAGGCACGTGGGAATCATGCAGGAATGAGCACACTAGCTAGGCTCCTCGTCTACACAGGCAGGACATAAAACAGGAACATGGATTTATCCCTCTCTATACAGGGCTGCACTGGAGATTCCCCGTCCCCAGCTTGCTTCCTTTTTTTCCTAAAATTTATTCTGTAATTCTTGTAATTTCTCATTCCTGCTCATCTCTGCTGGGTGTCCTCATTAGTCCAGAGCAAGGTCAGGGCACACATGTGCCAGGTGGCCAGAGCCTTTTGTCACCTTGCAGCACACCGGTCAATCCTGTGCCTTAGCAATACAAAGACAGAGGATGGGGTTTCGTTATCTCAGCTCCAGGGCTGGTTTCCATAGGAATGAAAGCCTGTGGGACTGCATGAGTGCATCAAACACCAGTTCAGATGGCTGAATCTGACTGTCCAGAGATCCAGATTGCGGGTTTGGTCCTGCCTGTGGCACCTCCCAGGGCCTTCACTGCCCGGCTTTGGAAGGACTTTCAAGCTGCAAAGTCACTTTTGCAATGAGGATTATGTTCCTGCTCTCATGCCTGCTCCTAGAGTCTGTATCCTCCTCAAAAACTCCCCAAACTCACCCAAAGCCTCACCCCAAACTGCCCTTTCAAAAACCCAGCCCAGCAGGGTAGCACTCAGAAGCAACCTCACAAAAACCAACAGGACCTTGCAACATCAGGCCACTTTGCGGGAAGAAAGCAGGACATGAGTACAAGGGAAGGGATTACCAAGTAGTTCCTGCAGAGCAAGATTTCTGTTTCCACCACAAGAAGGTTTCCCAGGCACACACACACATCTCTCTGGACACGCTGATAGCGATTCCCTTTGCTCCTCGGGCCTCGTTGGGTAGCTCGTTCCACCTCATAGCTCAGAGGCTGCTCCCCAGCTAGTGACAGCAAGTGACACCAGCAATTTGGCCACACAGCCCCGTGCGTTCCTGATGGCCAAAACACACGCCGAGCCGCCGAGCACGGAGATCCAGATGTTTTATGGCAGTCGGGGGCATAAGAGGCTCCAAAGGCTGCTCCGAGTAGGAATGTGAATACTTACTTTTCAACAGGTTTCTCTGCTATTTTTTTCTCCAAGACCTTCAGCATTTACTTACTTACTGCCGCCTTTCTTTTTTACTGGGAATTTTCTTCCCTCCTCTACTTACTTGGCTCTGGGCTCCTTTCCCAAGCAACAACCGAGAGCGTCTAATGCTCATCCATCTCTATTTAAATTACTTTTGTACTGAATTGAATAATTGCGCCTCCATTTTACTCTGGGGCAAAAGGTGACTGACTTAAAGGTGATTAGCTTTTGTTAATAGCCCGCATTAGTGAACGAGAGCTCGGAATTACCTTTGTAATCCTTCCCCACGCTTTAATGTTGCTATTATTATTAATATTGCTATTTAAAGCATCCTTTCCTCTTGTCACACGGAGGCAGGGACGGTTGGTTCTTGCAGAAATGGAGGAAAAGCTGCTTTTTCTTCAGAGCATAAAGAATCCAATATGTTGCTTTTTTTTTTTTCTCCTTGAAGGTAAAGGAGAGCCCAGCCATGGTCCAGAGGCCTCTGACTAAATCAGGGCAGGGCAGCTGCAGCCACATTTCCAGCATGCAGATGGACATCCTGCATTCAGCAGCATAACTGACCATTTTGCAGGATGCAGATGACGTTTTATCTTGCAAATAAATCTCTTTCCACCCCAGAGCAAGCCCTGGACAGGCCCATTCTGCTTGGTGCCAGTGGCCTCCCTTGCCCTGCTCAGATGGGCAACGAGTCCCCAGCACGGGGGACACCAGCCCAGTGCCAGGGGTTTCATCCTCCTCAGGATGGTGAGGTGCTCATCAACACTCGTGAGGGTCTCTAACCCAGCTAGCTCCACTACACACTCCCGAAACAGCCCAACAGGAAATCCCAGCACACCATAAATAATTGGTATTAGGCTTATATTTTTTTCACGGCTCAGATTTTCTGCAGTTTCTGCTCCAACAAATCACGTTTGTCAAGCTTTCCTGGCTTTCTCTGTGGAATATGGGCATAGTTAAAGCTCCGGGTGTTTCCCCAAGGTCTCCAAGGACAGGCTGGGGACAGGGATCTCCACACACACACATACAGACGTCCTCTTCACCACAGCATCACCTTCTCCTATCCACGCTTGCAGGAACAAGAGAGGTATTTCATTAACACCAAGGAGTTACTGGATTAACAGAGGGATTGAATTAACATCCATTTGACTGCTGAAGCTTGAATTTGTGGTATTTCAAGGGGCATGTGACATGGGGCATGTGACTTTGAGTGTTGTCTTATCTGTCCTTGCCTCTGTCTCTGCTGTGTTGATATTCTTCTGTCCACCAACCATGATCCAGAGTAAACTACCTGAAGACTTGCATAAAAGCACAATTTTCTTTCAAGGCAGATTAATATTTTCTAACATTGTCGGCATTGTCCCAAGCAAATGAGGAATTTGTTTCTTTCATTTTGGGCCTCCTTTCAGTGTCCTCCAAGGTTCTGCTTCCAAGAGGCCTCCAAAGAGGTAGGTCAAGATGGAAAAGAACACAGAGGAACAGGGAAACCTGCTTGGTTTGTAGAGAGAAAGGAAGGCTATGAACGCAGCAACACTTTTAAACATGAAATCATGCCATTTTTGGAAAGCAACACATTTTGCCCCCTGCCTTCTCCTATCTCCCTAGGGAAGCAAAGATCATGCTGAAAGCACCTTCCCTTTTCTGATGAGCTATGTATTTTCTTTTTTTAGCAACTTATCATCTGCCTTTTCTTCCTCGCAGCTCTACCTGTAATGAGAACTTCCTAACTGGCTGATCACATCATATCCATGGCAGCCATCAAATACATGCCCATGGCCGAATGCTTTATTACCATGCAGAAATTTCATCCTGGGACTGAACACAGAATTTTTAAAGTTAATCATTGCACTTGTCAGATGATTAAACCCACCCTGCATGCGGCCTCTCATCTTGTCATGTCCGTTCATACGAGAATCATTCAAGCTTGCCCTGCCCACAGGACCTTATCACTGAGTTGAGGCCAGGCTCAGGTGGATAAAGTGCCAGCACGTATCAGGACTGAAAATAACCTTCAAATATCTTCCGCTATGATACTTGCATTTTTGTGGTTGCAATCGGATGAGAGTGCTATCTAGGATGATTGTTCAGCAGGTCCACAAGAGTGAGCCAGGCTACAGAGCCTGTCACACAATATCCCATTTCTTGTATTTGGTTTTCAAGCGTAGTTAAAGCGAGTCAAGGGAAATGGTCCGAGAAGCAAAACGGAAGAAAAAAGATAGGAGGAAAAGACATTAAAAAGTCTGTCTGAGAAAATAGTACTTGACTTCTGAGAATGAAAAGCATGCTTGTAAGAATAGTCTTTCCCCAAAGCAGAAATTTTCCAGTGATCCCATAAAAGTGAAAGCCGTAAAAAAGGATTTTCAATTCCAAAATATACACGTTTTCATCTGAAAAGCTTTCAAATGTAAACAGATTCCTTCTCCCATAACGTTCTGTGTTTGAGCTACTGATAAAGCATTGACAGTTTTAGAAAACAGCAGATACATTCTGGAAAAAAAAATTCATTATAATCCTTTCTTTTGTTTTTTAATCCAAGAAAAGTTTTGGCAGAAAATCTGCAACAGACTCTGCTGTGGTTAGAAGTTTTGCATGTGCCAAGCCTGACTTGACTTCATTTCTAAATTAAATCTGTGCTCTGACAACAGGAGGACATGGGAGTTGACATAGGTTCAGGTTCAATGTGCTTCCTAATATCATTCTCAGGGCTATCTGGAGTGACAAATACTTCTAAGATGTTTCAGAAAACTGCAACAGACAACTAGGCTTCAAATGGAAAAACTAGCAATCCTGAGTTTCGTGTCCACATACATCATTCCTGATGGGATGATTTCAATAAGTTCTGTAATTCAGTTCAGCACCTACTTTTTGGTAACTTGTCTAAAACCTCAAGATTGGAAAACAAGACTGAAATCTCACAAAGCCAAGCTCACAAGAGTTATTCTATACTTTTCTTCACTGTATATAGAGAAAAAAAAAAAAAAAAAAGCAGAAGAGCCTCAAGAAGAACCTTTATTCCTATTTGCAGAAGAAGAGAAGCAAGCAGGATGGAAATCATGTTGGGAATTGATCACAAGCCCACTTAAGACTTTTTGAAAGTTTCTGTCTGGATTTCTGGTATCTGTCTGGATGCCAGTCCCCAAAGAGCCATTAGAGATAAAGAGCCATTTTGCATTTTAGCAGGAAACTTTGAGAATTATTATCTTGAAAATGGCTGAGAAGGATGGAATTAGAGCAGACACTGTCCTACCAGCATCTGACCTGTGGAAAGTTCTAATCCTAACCAAATTTGGCCATGCAGATCCAGACTTAGAGATCCCTCATCCTACCTGCTACTAAAAATTCAACATGGGCTCATATCTCAAGAAAAAAAAAAAAAAGAGAGAAGAGACGAGAGATAGAGAAAGAGAGAAAATCTAAACCATCCCTCTTCTACAAGCTCATCCCAGAGCAGCTTTCCCTGATGGAACCCATGTTCTGTTCCGTCCCTAATAAATAATATGCTTGTGATGTTACACAAGGAAGCAGTTGAGGACATCCAGAGCAGAGCTCTTTCAAAAAACATCTCACAGCGCAGCTCTTGCTTGCATATAAGCCTCACTCTCAGCATAAAGGTGTCAAAACATTGCGTCTTAATGCCAATGTGAAGAGCCAGAAAGAGACATTAACCCTCCTCTTCCTTTGTGGTCAGATGAGAAGGAGATATTGTTGGACTTCTTCTAACTTGGGTCTTGGAGGCTAGTCTTCCATCACTACCTGTAGAAGAATTCTGCTTTTCCCAGACTTAAGTGTTCTGCATGAATAACCCCCTTCAGGACCAGCATGTGACTGCCCTTCAAGCCAAGAGGACCAACTCTCTTGATTTAATGAAGAGTTAGAAAAGACCAAACTTGCCTTATGAGAACATCTGAGTCGTAGAGGTTAGGTCTACACTAGACCCCTCAGACTTAAATTTCTAAATTAAATAAGGGAATTGGATTCTCATTTCCCTTGAAAATCCACAGGTTTTTCAAATCCTCCTGGTCATCTTGGCATTGTTTAGGCCTCTTTACCTCATCTCTATAACTGCATTTTAGCTACGGTGACTCACTCCACAGCAACATGAATGCAATGATCCTGTCCACTTGCTTTCAAGCTGAAGAACTGGAATATTCACTCTGACTAGTGAGAGAGAGGAGTTTTGAGCTTTTTTTTTTTCCTCCTCTTTTAAAATCCCTCACAATACACTGCATGCATGCAAATGACATGTAAATGAGACCTGACTTGTCCAATCACTCCTCTCTCCTTGGCAGCAGGAAGTTGCTTCCCAAATGGCCACATAGTGTTTCCAGGAGCTCCGAGAGCTCTTCTCCCTGCTGCTGATGGGTATCAACATGGTTCCAACTCTTCTACAGTTGGAAGCCTCCAGTATCAGGTCTCCTCACAAAGAGCACTAACCTGTAAAGACCAAGCGGATCATTAACGAATATGTGGTTTATCAGCAGCCAGTTGGTCTTTGACCATGCAGAAAGGCAACATGAATTACAGACCAAACATATAGCAAATGTTTTGATTTGAAGAGTTGATCTGTGGCAAGAATATATTGGTAGGCTGGAAGGAAGCAATCTGAAAAGGGGGGTTTCCTTCCTTAGCTCCTGCCATCTGGAAAAGTGACATGGAAGTCATTCTATACACAACATGGAGCAGGCTGAGAAGGATCCCTTTTCATGTAGAACAGCCATAGCTTTGTGCAACTTAGATTTTTTTCTTCCAAAGGTGAACCATAAACTCACATGATGAACTTCATGGACTTCATTTCAGTCCCTTGCTCACTGGCAGCACATGGTGAGAAAAACTCTAGGTCTTCCAGCACCACTACAGGCTGCTAGCCCAAGGTAGCAGAGTGGACAGTCATCAAGAGTCATGTCTCTCAACAATGATGTGACGCAACATATTGCCCTTAGAAAGACCAATAAACCATTGGCTCCTGTGGAGATCTAACCAGCACATCTAACTTCACTCTTGCACCAGATGAACAAGAAAAAACACTCGATTTCTGTTCATAACTCAGTCTGTGACCATGGTTTGTTGGACCTAGACTGAGGTAGAATTGCACAAGCTCCGCTTGCCTCTTCCTTCCCCTCCCACCTGCTTCAGAAGGGCGGTGGATCTGGAAACCATACTCCAACAAAGGTGGCTTTTCTTTTCCTTTAGCCTGATGGGATTTCAAACTGATCAGCCGCAGAAACACTTTAACCCCATATACAACCTGTCAGAAAACAAGGAAAGGGCTGTGGGGCTCCCCAGGCGAGCAAGTGCCTAATTATGCATGCAGACATGTTACCCAATGCTATCAGCAACTAACTATTCGCTGGCAAATGCCCTGTGCAAATCCCTTCCACTGCCTATTTTGACATTCTTCCCTGGTGGTGGCAGCAAGCGTGGCCCACCATGTGCAACCTAATACGGATCACAGCCTGCAAAAACCTCACTGCTTTGGAGCAGCCCCGAGAAAGGTTTTCCTTTTTGGTGGGACAGAAATCCAGGCTCAAAATAGGGAAAATAGTGGGGGGACATTTCAGAGATCAATAGTAAAAAGTCAAATGTTAATAAGAATAGGATATTTAAATGATTAAACTATGTCTTAACATTAAAACAAACCTAATTATCACAGCGAGAAGGGAATGACTAAGCTTTCACCCATGAATAATACCACAGCTACTTTTACTGCTGCCTAGAGGGCAGGCAGCATCCACCAAATTGCATTTGAGACTGTCTTAAAGGATTCAGTAGGAGACTAGAAAACAGATGCAACTGGATATCAATGTATAAAGAGAGTCTCAAAGAATCAAATCAGGTTCAGCTGGAGATAAAGTATTTGAAATAAAGCTTGAAACTGAGGTTCTATATATTTCTATATAAATCTATAGATAATAAAGTTCTATGTAAGTTGATATTCCTATATAGATCTATATATAATAGGTTTCTATTTAAATTGATACTTTTAGCTCAGCATGGCCCTTTAAAATTTTTTCATTTGGACTGAAAAGAAAAAACATTGTCACATCAGAATAAAGTGCATATAGACCCAGCTATCTCGCAGGCTCACCTGAGCCCTGCAGGCAATTTCACAAGTGAGGCCCCTTCAGGGAGATTTCCTGATAAACAGACTTGAAGCTGTCAACCCGATATTTTCTTTTGCTTTCCATTTGTTTGTGATCCACTCTCTGCAACAAACCGCACAAGAGCATTAAAAAATAAGTGTTGCCAAATTTCTTGGCCATTGCAGCTGCCACTGCCTCACTAGCTCTTATGATACATCTGCTCCTAGTCTAGATTAGAGCTGCCTTGCCCTGCTTAGGTTGGATCCCAAGTGCGGAACATGTTGGTCCTGCTGCAACCACTCCAAAATGCTTTTGAGTATTTATGCTCAATGCAAGATTTCTTTAGGAAGTCTCATGCTATTTCCATGTACAGCATTAAGTTCAATGGGTCTTTCCTCCTGCTTGGAAATGTTATACGGGTGCTACCACAGCAGACATCATTAACATTACTCAGGCTCTCCGACTCTCAAATGTTGCTGCTTTTTTGAAGCTTTCAGCCCTTCCCGAGACAGGATGTGGCAGCAGGTCAGTACTGTTCAAGGCTTCCCTTTGCTATTGCCTTCCTCATCTATCGTGAGCAAAAGAACCTGCTTCCTCCCACCTCAGTGCTCAGGGGAGCCCCTGCCACCTTGCACATTGCACCCCGAGACCGCTGTGCAGGCAGCAGCTCTGCCTTTACCACTCTCAGTAGGAACCTCATAGGCTCCATTAATCATCTTTTCCCCAAATCCTCAGTTTTCCTCTCAGCCTCCTGGCCAACGTTCAGACATCCTGTCCTGTGCACCCCTTCTGGGTGCTCAGGCTTTTGCTCGCATCCAGACTCCTTCACACCATGCACATCTGACCCCATTGACTAAGCAGCACTTGCTAAACCATAATACACCGGGATCAGCAGCAGCTCTTTTCCTACTCTCATATCCTTCCAGGAACAATCTCATGTGATCATATGTGGTGGGAATAATGCTCTTCTCGCCAGCACTGAGGACCAAATGACGGCGTTACACAGGAAAACACCCCAGAGGTTTGATAGAGTGTGGTTGTAACCAGATCAAAACAGTAAAACAGCTTCCTCACAGTGACCTGTGCAATGAACTGTGCTGAACTGCAGGTGGAAACCCCTTCTCAGGAAATCAAGATTTTGGATAGCTCAGGAACAGCCTAGCACAATTGGCTTGAACATCTCTACCAGATAGAGGCATCGTTCATCCTCCTCCTTGAAAACAGAGGAGACCCAACCTTCATCATCCACTTGAGAAGGGAAGCTTAGCTCTTGGAAAGCCCTAGAGGTGTGAATGGTATTACCCAGGTCCCCTGCCCTCTCCACAGCCACACAAATTCAGGGCAGGCAGACAAAACACTGGACCAGTGGAGCAGAAACAAGAAAAAGAGAAAGACAGAAGAGATTACAAGAAAATGTGATCCTCTCTGGGGGAATTCTCAACTTTTGGGCCAAGAAGGGAAAACTGCATCCCTGAGTGCTTTGAACTTAATGAAGCATGTTATTTCCAACTTTTATAGATGAAAATGTCATTAAAAGCAAACATATTTCTGGGGGGGAAAAAAAAACCCTGAATTTCCTCCAAAAAGTTTGGCCTCTTTTATAGGCCTTGTCTACTTCAATCAGAAGAGTCAGAAATAATACAAAAAAAAAAAAAATTACAAACATGTTGGGCACCTTCTTTCTTGCCACACTCATTCTAGCCATGTTACTTTCAAATAGATATCATAATTTCCTTCCATTTACAAATCCATCCGGTGCTACCTGCGTAAAATTGTCTTCATGTAATTGAGAATCAGGCCTTCTCCTGCCAGAATTTCCATCTGAAGTCTGTTTGAAGGGCAGTGCATGGAAACCTAATACAAGGCAGAGGGCTCTGTACCCACTCAGGCACAACAACAATAGGTCAAAATCCATATTCATAAATTGAACTAACCTGAAAGCTCTGTATGGGCAAGGAAGTTGGTTTCTTCTGGGGATAGTTTTATTAGTCCTAAGAACTATAGGAAAAGTTGCAGGACAGTAATTTGAAATCAATCTTATTAGAAAGCTTTCATGCCAGCTAGGACATTCATGCACAAAGTAGCCTATAGTAAATGATTATCTGGTGCCAAGCTTTGCATTACAGGAATATAAAGTTAGGCTCTGACTCCATCTCTGGACATTCAGGCACTCTGCACCAGAAACACACGAAGCTCAGAAATGCAATTTTTTCCATGACAGAAGAAATCGGGTTTCTTTTAATATGGGATTTAAAGTAGGATTTAGGAGACATGCTGTGAACATGTTTGCTCAGACTGTTTGTCCATCTGATAATCTTCCATCACTTCTGAGGAAGTATCTGCTGAAGTAACCATCTAACAACTTGACCCACATGGACTTTGCTGCCTTCTTGCTCCCTCTAATCACTTGCACTGTTAAAAGTGGCTCCTCAGAGCTCACAAATCCTTGAATTTCCTCCAAGCAAAAACATACAAACCTCCTAGATTAGGGAAATCTAACTCAATTGGAATGCTAAAAAAGCCTATTTTGGATAAATAAGAAAAAGGGGGGCATAATCAACACTCTCCCTAAGTCTAATTTTCTGCTATCTTGGTGCAAATTCCAGAATCCATCCTAGCAACATTATTATAGGGTCTCCAAAGAGGATGAAAGATAGAGGCTCTAACTCTGCTTTATAAATCTGTTGTGGAAGGAAGAGCTAAAGTCCACCTCTAGACTCTACCATTGCAAGTGTTTCCAGGTATTACCTCCCTTCAGCTTCCACATCTTTGTGGAATTGCAGAAGTAGAATTCAAAGTTTCATTACCTAATAACGAGAAGCATCCCCAGGAGCTGCTTAGGCCACGGACGCACTTGGACTCTTAGATGCTCTACAGGGAAGAGGATCCCATTTCCAGTCTTCACAGGCTACCGTTTGCTCCCATTCGTACAGCATAATCATCAACCATCATCTGGCAACTAGAAGACAAAGAGTCAGAGCAGATATGGGAGAAGAACAAAGGAATTGGGCAAGAGAGAGTGAAGGGTTTGGTAGCTGCTGGGCAGCCAGGAACTGCTGTTCTTCTACCTGAACATGGGGCCAGGAGATCATCCTGAGGAAAGGAGCTGATTCTGGCAGGCTTGGACACCTGTCATGCAGGAAGCAGAATTAGATTTATGGTTTCTGAACTGTTCATAACAAAGGGATCCTAAGAAAGGATGACATAAGGAGGGACATAAGGAAACAGCAATTACACTACTGTATTAAACAGAATAATATTAAATACAATAGTCGTGTTTGTGCTTAGGGAGCATGGAAGGCCTTGTAATTCATTGGCTGAGATTTTGGCTTTCTTGTGGAAAAGCTCTGAAATTGAGGTCAGTCTTGCTCAATGGAAGCTCAGGAAAACCCAGTTCCTGACATGGGGGGCTCCAAACCAGGGCTTTAACATTACTGACTCTAATCTCTGCCTATCTGGAGCAGTCTTGATGGATTTATTCCAAACACTGGGTTTGATTCCCAAACGGTGCCCACCGATTTTTCACGGAGGCCAGGGGAGCTTTGCCAATCTCCACTAACTCTATGTTTGCAAGGATTTTTGATAGGGAAAAAACAGAGATTTTTCAGAGGTCAGCGTGTTTAATGCTCACTAAATCCCTTCAGATTTTTAAAAGAAGCACTAAATTAGGAGAATGAAAAAGAGGGTGATGAGGCCGACAGGTTTCAAGGGTCCATTCATGAGTCTCTTCTTTAGAAGAGAGATCACAGCCAGAACAAAAAGCACATGTATGGCCAGGCAGTCTAATTCCATACATACAGTGAAGTAATATTTATAACTTTCATAAGTAGAAAAAAAATCCAAGGAATGCTTCAAGAGAGAGGAAAAAAAAAAGGCCTGAAGTTAATAGGGAAATTCAACTTCTCCCTGCCTTGGATCAGGCTTTAAAACAATATATGCAGCAAAGGGGTATCCAGCTCCACCCTTGAGGCAGCTTTTTCTGAGAAATTTCAGTAGTTACTACTCGCTAAAAGCATGTCATGGTTAGAAAGAGCTGGACACACGGTGCTTTTTTCAACCGTTTTTCTTTGCAGATGAACTAGCAAATTCTGTGTCCGGGCATCCTGACACACACCAAGCTTTATTCCAGGCACAGCAGACATCAGGGATTGCTGTAGATGCTTTTCCAGAAGTGTGTGTATGGGGAGGGGGGAAGCAGTTGAAGAGTGTCATTCTTTTTAAAAAGGGGTCAACAACAGGCCAACAACAGAAGAAAATAGGTCACGTCATCTTAATTGGGAAATCATGAATTTTGAGCTGTCCTCATCCTGGTAACACAGCAAGGATCTTTGTTCCAAGGGTTAGGCAAAAGCCAGTGCTGTTAGCCAGAATAATTTTTCAGGCAAACTCTCATTGAATAAATCTTTTACACTGAAGGGAACATTTTTCAGTACTCTGTTTTTTAACACCATTAACTTTAACTGTCAAGCCTGACAAGTACGGAAAACTGTTTTCTTGCAAAAGTTAACATATAAAACATTTTCCACTAGAAGGAGTTTTGCTTACTACACAGTGTCTCCCCATTTTGCCATTTAACTCTAATTGCTCTTTTTGCCCCCATCTCAAATGTTTTTTTTTTTTCCCATCCAGGACCTGGACTTTAAAGAGTCCGAGCAGACAGCCGTTAATGTTTGCTCAGAGCAGCTCTGCAACACGGAGGTATTGTAATGCACTAATTATATTTAAGAGAAGCATCTGTGAATAACCATGAATTGTTAATCACATTCATTCCCACACTCCTGCTTTTTTTTTTTTTTTTTTCCCTTACTATTTCCAGGCATGCAGATGAATTCTTGCAAATATTTGAGAGATTAAAACCATGTTGGGGCTTTCAGAGCCAAATCATGCCATGAATGAACCACCACATCAGGATGTGCAGAGTGTAGGAGCGCTGGTCCATTGGGAGACCAGCTCAAGGGTGGGGATGTTCACCTCTCCTCATTCCACTTTCACCCTGTGTCTAAGGTGCCCCCTTTGTTGGAAGCACCAGGATCATGAGAAACCAGTGTGGGTTGACAGCAACAGGTCCCCTTTGCACAGATGGATCTTAGCAGCCCACGTAGGTGCCCTTGGGAAACCTCAGTGATTTAAGGCTAGTAACTGGGTTTTGCAGCATCCCTGCTCGCAGGGTTCCTGTTGACTTACCTCCGTGGAGGTAAATTAAGTGGTTTGGAGCTGAGTTAAGTGGTTGCACAAATGCTCTGGAGATCTCCCAGGAGGCAGGAAGGCCAAGGCCGTTTGTCAGTGTCCACACTTCTGGCCAAGCAGGTGAGGCAACCACAAGGAAGCTCAAAGGGGAATTAATCTGCATCCAGAATACTGTAATTAAATAAGTTTTTCAAAAAAAAAAAATAGTTCTGGTTCATTAATTCTTCCTCCGACCCTCATCTAAGCTGGTGAGAAACAAATAAATCTCCTTTGCTTCTGTATCAGCTTATTTTGATGAAACAGCCCCTTGTGCTGCACAGCAACACGGGGGCAATCTGAGCTGGTGGCATTCACGGTATCGGAAGTGCTCAGATTAGCTGATTACAAAGCCAGGAGAGATCGGTGCCCTTGCGCTACTGACCCCTCGGATAACCCCACTGTAAGGCTTCCAGAACTGACTCCTTTTCACACTAAGGGAGATTATTTAGGAAAAGATAAACATGTACAAATTTCCAAAGACGGAGAAAGCATCACATTTCTTGGTGTGTTGTTGTGAGCTGTGAATTGCTCTCACTGTCGAAAGAACATGCTCTGTTTCCAGACCAGGCTTATCTATCTTCCCTATCTTCCTGGCGGATTTTATTACACTTTCGCCTGCTGCACTGACGTTTCCTTCCCACCGATTTCGTTTTTCTCTCCAGCAGATCTCCCCTTACCTTGCTCTTTGTTAGACTGTGCAATCCAAACTCAGGCTCTCGCAGGAAGGTACGGTTTGCAATCATTTTATCACACTTAAAGCCTTTCTCTCAGTTCTCTCTTTCAGCATTTTCTTCAAAATGCTAAAGTCAAAACTGGAAACTGCGTCAGCTACTTGCCTCAAAGTGCTTCTTTTTACAAAGCCAAGTAAATGGCTTTATAAAGCACCCTTATCCCTAAGAATAAACCACACACACCCCTAAGGGGTACCTAAATGGATTTCCCACGGCCTCACACTTCTGTATTCCTCATTCCTCAACGCGTAGCTCTGCTCGGGTCCTACTAAAACACATATTGCCTGTTTTCACCCAGGTCGCTAATGTGATCTAAATCACTATGTACTGGTTATATGTCCTTCTGATCATCTCTTCTTCAAATTTTGACCCCATCTCAAAGCTAGATCAGAGATGATTTTAGAGGCTTTTCTAGGGGGTTCTCACAGGACACAACTGGAAAGCGTCTCCTCACTGACAAAGTCCCCCTTCATATGCAAGATGATGGCAGCTTTCAACCATTTCAGAGGTGCCTAACTGTTTTTATATCATTTTAAGTACATAAACTCTTAACCAAGAAAAACAGTTTCATAGGATTATGGAATAAAACTGCTTGGAAGGACCTCAGGAGGTCGTCTGGTCCAATCTACTGCTTAGAGGACAAGTACAGACCTGGTTACTCAGCAATCTCCAGGAGTTTATCATATCCTCACTATTACATTTATCAACAAAACTTATAATCATCTTGAAAAAAATGTATATCCATACACAAATTAGATTAAAAAAAAAAACTATGATCTATAAACTCCTGTTGCCTTATACTGTTTGCATTAATCTTTATAATTTTTTATTAATTACTTGTCCTATCAGTGATTCTATTGTTTCATCCAAGGTTAACATCAGGCAGAAACATCTGTAGTTACACAGTTATGTGGCCAACCTTGCTTATCCCTGAAGAAAATAATTCTTCCATGCAACTGTAACTTGCTGGCACTCATTAGCTCTCATTAAGAGCTGCTGTTGAATATTCTCCTTTTCTGAAGTCAGAAAGCAAGGTGTTTTATTGCCACAGGACATTACCACACAGTCTTGCTTTTCTCCATAAGACAGAGAAATATTTACTGAAGTCTTTAAAATTCTGCTCAATATTACTAACAACCCTATCATTTTCATGTAGTGCTGATGTATAGTAAACATAATTATATCACTCAAGAAAAAGAACTGCATTTCTAAGGGGATTTCATTTTGAAAAGCCATATGTTGGAGCCTTTTGCTACAAATACTAAAAATGTGCTCAGAATTTCTAAAATTACCCTTGAAAATATCCAGACACAGAAACAATCACATCTGACATAGAAGAAATTCTATATTAGGCCTCATTTTTTACAGTTCAAGGGGAACTGATGACAGAATGTAAAAATATAGTAGCAGCTTAGGTACAAGAGACTGATTTGATTACATTTGTTATGTGCAAATAGAATAAAGTCCAAATGAGTAATGTACCTACTTGATGATTTCAAAATGCTAGCTTAACAAAGCTGAAAATAATTATGAAGCAAAACATTCAGAATAAAAAATTTAAACAGAAATCTGTGCATGATAATCAGGAACTGTTCAAGAACATTTTACTAGTTCCCCAGAAGAACCACAATCCCACAGAAGAACAAGAAGGCAACTCTGGCTTGGAGGGGAAGTGAAAGCAAAGTTATAAAAAGACAAAAAAAAAAAAAAAAAAAAAAAAAAAAAAAAAAAAAAAAAAGACAAAAGGAAAAGTATGTGTGTAAGAGTAATATAGTAATATTTTCCTGTGGAAGAGAAGAAGCATTAATGGCAGTGAATATACATTAACAGTGAGGAACTCCACAAATTGGTAAGTGATGTGAGTGCATATCTGTGAGGCACAGCTTGAAAGAGAATAAATGTATTAGGGACAAAAGAGGTGTTACTGCAGGTATTGTCTTCTCCATGCTTGAAGGTGAAGCCTTCACAGCAAATGCAGCAAGAGAAGCCTTCTGCCAGCAGCACACGTCCAGCTCCTGCTCCACGGCTAGATAACCACGGCAGTGCTCCTGCACCAGAGCCACTGCTTGGGGTTCCTACATAGACTCTACCTAAGAACACAAAAGTCATTCCAAATGTGCTTGAAGACCAGGCATTTCCTCAGCTGCCCACTCTCCCAGACTGTGTTGGCCAGGAGAGGGCAACAGGCTGGCAGGAACAGGAGCAGGAGAGGACTGGGAACTGAAAGAGGAAGGAGGCACCACGGGATGCTCTCCTGGTGCTTCCAAGTGCTGCAAAATGCGGGGGATACAAAACAAAACAGGCATTGGGTGGCTCAGCTTTGCACAACTGAGGCCAGGCAGGGCACACAGGCTTTCCTGTGTGTCCTCTCCAACGCGGGGTATACAGGTTGTCCCATTTTAACACAATGACAGCCAAAAGACGTAGCAAAAACTGCTCTTGGTAGATACAGCAAGTCACATATTTACAGGAGACTTGAGGGTCACTGTTCCTGCAAGAGCATCTGCTTTGCTCAGCAAGGATTTCAAGGAAGGACCTGCAAGGGTTAAACTCCCGCCTGTCTCCTCCTCTTTCGAACCACCTTCTGCTCCCCATTCCAGGAAAAGGATCCTTGGGAAAGGATCTGCATTCAATACGCACCAAGAGAGGCTCTGGCCTGGGCTTTTTAATAAAGAGCAATTCCTCTGCATTCTCAGGTGTCCCTTAAAACTGAGCCCTGATATTTTGGCTGCATTATTACCTTGGGCTGCGGATGTCTTCAGCCTTAGAAAAGCCCTTTGCTCTGCAGGTATGCTTTGCCCCTGCGGTGCCGAACAGTTTCTCTCTGTTAGGAAAAACCTCCCTAGAGAAATCGGTACTTGGAGCCAATTAATGGACGTCTTCCCCCTTCTGTCTTGCCAGTTTTTCTTGGCAAGAGCATGTAGTCCCCGCGGCCGAGACACTGGTCATTACAGCGGGCCATTTAAAGAACGAAATTGGGGAAGTAGCACGTGTAACCTCAGCAAAAAGGAAAATCCTGAAACTTTGCTAGCCATTACTTTTCTTTAACCTGCACAGCACTCGACGATGGACTTTACGAGTTGCTTTGAAGTTCCAATAATCAGCTTGTGGGTACAGGATCTGCCTGACATCTGATGATGAGCACAATCTCTGTAATTAAAATCCAGGGAGAAATGTGTTCCTACAACTCTGAAAAACTGTGTAGCTGCAACAACCCAGCACAGTCTCCAAAACCAGGGGTAGCCCCAGGTGACTGCTTAACACGGGGTCTTCTGCAGCCACCTGAGATCCGTCTGACTGACTTCAGGATTGATTTAAATTCTCAAAATTATTGCTTTCAAAAATTCCCTCTGTCCTGAGAGCAGATGGAAGGAAGAGTTAGGTATTTAGGTCCGGCTTAAATTTAAATGCAGGGCTTAGAATCAAGAGATTATTTGGGGGTTCATCTTCAAGGGATCATTTGGGTTCATTTTCACAGATCCTTTCAGACACGATAGTCTGACTTTTCGCACACTACAGGTCATACAGTGATGAAAAATGCCTGTTTGGAGCCCCTTAAGTTCTGTTTGCTCTGCAGAGTTTTTCCGAGGAAGACACGCATTCTTGATTTGAAGGAATCATGCCATGGAGAATCCATCACAAGCCCCAGCAAATTGCCCCAGAGGTTAATGACTTCCACTCTTAAAAATCTGCACCTTATTTCCAATTTGATTTTTTCTGGCTTCAGTTTCCAGCCTTTGGACCTTGTCATGCTTTTGAGTGCTCAATTAAAGGATGCTAAGGCAACAGACACTGTTCCCCTCTGCCAGTGCTTCAACACAGACATCTCAGGAGCCAGTTCTCATGAGATTTTTGGCAGGATCAGAGGTACCAACAATATCTTTTCTGTCTGTCTTCAAATCCGACTTGAACGTCAAATAAAAGAGTGATGGTAATTATTTTTTTTTTTAAGAATTAACAGTTCTTGAGAGCTGCTTGGAAAAATTCTGCTGAAGCTTTTTCTATCTGAATTCCCCGCTTTCTCCCAAGCAAAACATTTCCGCAAGAGAGTTTGGTTTCAAAGAACTGCAGGAGCAGGACTTTGTTCTACCCTGTGAGCTGAGCCGCTTCAGCTCCTCAACGGCCCCAAAGTCCAGAGAGTCACAGAATTTATACCAGGACCTCCTGTGCAACAAAGCAGGCCGTGCTCCATCTCGGAGCAAAATCAGAAACCCTGCAGGGACACTAATGGAAAGAGACACCCTTAGTATCACAGAAGTGCCATCCGCAAGCTGGAAATAAAGCCAAACACCTCCAACCAGACTTGTGAATTTTCCTCCTCCCAACTCCCTCCGAACTCTCCCAGGGAGCAAATTGAATTTTTGACAAGCAATTGGCAAAATAACCCTATACAATCAAAAAATATCATCTGGCATTGCACCACGATGCACAAGGACAGCCATCCTTCTTGGCTGCAGTCCCATACCTGTTCAGTACCTGTCCCAACGAAGCTTTGGGGATGCTTCCATAAGTAGGACATTTTTCTTACCTACCTCCACGAAGCCATAAAGAACTTTTACACATCATCAACAACAACAAAAAAGTCGTCTAAGAGGAGCTGGGCAAGAATCATGAATTCAGACATTCTGAATTTGAACGGGTGAAGCAGTCTGAACAACTGCTTTCAAGGGAACTTTGGAAAGAGGGGTGGGTGAAAAGGACTCATGATGGAAGCAGACTGGAGTTCCTGGCACCTCTCCAGCACGTAAGATATTACTTTGTGGCTGCTCTAACTCACTGTGCATGAGGCAGCTGTGAGGATGAGCGATGTCTCCTGCAGAACGGCACTTGCCGGCTTGAGGCAACGGTACCATATTCTGCCATTGAATTAATTTGCCATATGACAGGCAGAAAAAGTGCTTGAAAATGCCTGGAGCCTCATGATTTTGGCTTGCTTTCACAAGGGCTGTTTCCTCTGTGCACGCAGCCTCCATTACAAGTAGTGGAGGGGAAAAAGGAACCAGCTAGGTTTGCCTCCTATGCAAACATTTATTTGCAGATGCCTCTCAGTGAAAGGTCATTGGGGGGTTCCCATTGCTATTACTTAAATTTTACTTCCCCCATAACTTCTCCTATCAGCCAGAAGGTCCAGGATACACCTCAAAGATCTGGACTGAGGAGCAAGAGCATTCATAAGGTCTGAGAGCCAAGAGACAGACAGGGATTAACTATCACAGCAAGTCCTCCAGGTCTGTCCAATTCAGCTACAGACACTTTTTGTCATAGTAATGGTCAAAAAGGTCTATTCTTGACTATAAAACACTTTAAACGTTCAGTCTTTGGGGACACCATAGTCCTGGGCATCTACTGTATGTTGGTACTGCTCCCAAATCAGATATCTTTTACCAGTCTGCCTAAAGCTCATGAACAACAACAATCAGACAGTGGGTGGTCAGGCTCATTTCTGGCATTCTTCACATCCTTATTCCCTAAGATTCCTGTTACTGAACCTATTTTTGACCCCCAAATCCAGGCGAACTTAATCTTCCTATTGCCATAAGGAAACAGTGATAGCTTTCATTGAATCTGCCCATCTCAGATTTATTGTACCCAGATGGATGAATCTGGGCTGAGTTTTCTATTACAAAATATCTTTATTTTATCATGCGGGTGAGAGAAGTCAGACAGTTCCTGAAGTCTGTTCAGCCCAGCCATCTGACACTGGTCTGTGGCTAATGATGTTTTTCCTTGCTAAGGGAAACTGGAGGAGCTACACAGGCCCTAAAGTAGGAAAACTCACAAGCCATGTGTTGCTTAAAAGCACATGCTTAAGTCTCATTCAAATCATGAGAAATTGCGGTTTTAATTCCGAGAGTCACTTACAGGGCTTTATATATATATATATATATATATATATATATATATATACACACACATAAATACCTGACTATACGTAAGATGCATAAATCCCCTTTAAAGTATGTGCTTGGATATTTTGTTGAATCAAAGACCCAGCACTCTCCATACCTACGTGCCACAGAACACCATTGCCTTGTTGGAAATACTAGCAGTGACCATGCCTTAATAAAATGCAATTGCAATGCTAGGAAATGCCAATGTTATCTAATAAAAACGCCCATGGTGCCTGTGATAAAGTTAGCCACTGGAGTGTGTGAATTTAGCTCAGTTGTCAAATATTTGCCTGCTGCAAGGGGAAAGGGTTGAGCTGAGCAGCTCACCTGGGGTATCTGGATGCTCCCCTTCCCACAAAACTTGCTCTGAAGACATTTAAAAATAAATTTACAGGTAACTTTTCTGTAGGGAGAGACTGGGCAAGGCAGAAGTGCATTGGCAGGTTAACCTCTTCATGCCTGAAGAGCCACAGGTGGCCAACACTAGAGCTCATAAAGGGCCTGTTTCTCCAAAAGCAGTGATTTGACAAAAACGTATATTTTGGGTGTGAATACCTCATATGAGGACTACAGACAAGTGATCACTCGGGGGACATTTAAGATTCTCAATCAACTAATTATGCCGCTAAGGATACCCAAACCAATAAGAAGCACAGAAACCTCATACAATCCACAGGCAGGATGCGTTCCTAGGCGGAGGCTGAACACACACATTTCAATGCAGTTCAGAATACGAGACCAGGCTTTCACACTCCGCCTCATAGGTTATGTTTTCCACAAGTTCCTCTGCATATTCAGCCTGATTAACTTTGATGCTAGACTGAGACAACCAACAATTTTAGCAACAATTTTCAGTGGGCGAGATCTGCAAATAAGCACACAACATCAAAGTGTAAATAGAAGTGACACACGGGCAACCTTACAAAAATAAAGGCAAACTCCCATCTGCATCAGCAGAGAAGCAGTCTTAGAGGCAAACTTACAGCTAAAACTCATTAATTATCCTGATCTCTCCAACTGGCATTATCGTGTAGACAAGAACCATTTCTTTAAAGGCTCAATTTTTAGAGATTATTGGGAAAGGTGATGAAGACACCTGCATATCTTGTAAATGCACCTCTTCCTGCCTTTCCCCTGAATGAAGACATGAGCCCAGCTTATTCTGCACTACACTGAAAAACAACCACATTGCAAGTCTCCCGATGTTTGCCCATCATTACGCTCCCATGTGCACGAGAACCTGAGCTTCCTTCCCCAGGCAAAACTCAGCATCTGCTAGGGGAAATGCAGAACATGGGCAGCAAACGGGAAGCACCCAGCATGACTGCTTCCCTTCTTCCACATTAATCCCTCTCCTGCATTTTTCCCTCTGTGGATGGTATTAAATTATTTTCAAAGCTCGCTTTTCTTCCATTTCTCTCGCCGACACTCTCCACTGGAGGCAAACGCCGGTGCACACAGGCTGCCTGCGTGAAAGCTGATTTAACGAATCCCCCTTTCCCCAGCCTGCTGTTTTCTCCGCGCCGCTCTCCTGCAGCCCAAAGGAGCTGCCCTCTCCCCGCAGCGTGGGGCTTGCAGGGAGCTCTGCCTTCACAGCACAGGGTTTTGCCCCCATACTTTAATTCAGAAACACTAAAAATGAGTTGGGGAACCAGGACAGCTGCTGGAGGTGGTAATTTATGAGAGTTTATGAAACGTTTACGGAAAGCGTTGCATTCCCCAGAGATGTTTTAAATCATAGGAAAGGATATAGTTCCAGGGTTTGCTCATGTAAATTGTTTCCTCCCCACCTTTTTTTTTTTTCTTTAATTCCTTTGGCTGATGCAAAGGATTAGAAGCAGTGGAATGTGGAACGCATGCAGACGAGCCTTCAATAATCCGTTTTTCCCCTGACGAGCACATCATCAGGCCTGCTGCCAGAGAGCTCAGAGGCTGGAAACGGTGGCCTTGAGAGACGTGAACTGACAGCAACATAAAACGTCAGGAAAAGGGGTCAGTTTCTGCGTTTTGCTCTCCGACTGGCCTGGGGGACAAGGGATACTCCCACTCTATCCACGGGAGCGGATGGATATTTCATGGGAGCACATTGGAGAAGTGTGAGCCTGCAGGGATGGGCGCAGGTGGCAGGTTGAACAGGATTGAACTTTCTGGACAAATATACTTAGAGGGAAAGGAAAATGCTGGAGTATAGAGTGAAGCTGAGCTTCCAGCTCGCATCACTTGTGACACTGGGGCCATACGGGCTCTGCTGCCACCAGGGCACCTCCAGCAGGTTCTACCCATGACCAACACCAGCCAGTCTCTCCAGCACCCATTTGTGGTCAAAACCAGGACCAACCACTGTGACTTCAGCGAAATTATTTTAATCTATCCAAGAGCAGAATCACCCTAATATCTACCAGAACTAAGAAGCAGGAGGGAATATGGTTTCTGATGACTTCTATTTTGATGCCAGGGGAGGGAGAGGCATGACAGCATCAAATCCCAGAAAGAACAAATTGAGAGAGAAGAGGGGAGAAAAGAAAAAAA
>JAVCKT010024181.1:28846-42262 GCA_032273925.1 Rhynchotus rufescens
TGACTTATATTTTGATGCCAGGGGAGGGAGAGGAATTACAGCATCAAATCCCATAAAGAACAAATTGAGAGAGAAGAGGGGAGAAAAGAAAAAAAAAAGAAAAAAAAAAGAAAAAAGGAGTTTTGGGGGAGGGGGAGACTGAAATGTTTAATTTGAATGCGTAACCTGAACCAGCTGGGTTTCATGGGAGGTTTGCCCTATACAAGGCAAGATTCCCGCAGGGACAAGGTCTACATTCTTCCAGAAGCACTGCATTTGGAGCAGTATACCATGCTTTCCATGCCCCCAGCTCTAAGCAAGTCCCACCAAGGAGAGAGACCAATGACTTGTCCAGGTCCAGGATGCTGCCATGGCTTCCAAGGTGATCCAGCAAGGCATGGAGCCAGGCCTCTAAGGGATGCTCAAGGCCATAGACTGCCAGGCAAGGAGTCAGTGAAGCTCAGGTTATCGCAGACACTGCTACTGCTACCAAGAAGGTCACCAGCACTGAGGATCTCCACCACCTTGGGAATTAACTTGGGGTCAAAAACTCTTTGTTGGTATTTCCATATAATGTCAAATTTTGATCAAAATTGAACATTTAAAGGAACCCTGTCAACACGATTTCCCCTAAACCAGGAAAATCACCTGATAAGCAACATCCATGGCATTTTGTCAACCTCCTCCTAACACGATTGGTGCTGCCAAGTGGCTTGATATTGCCCATTTCTGTGCAATCACAAGCTTTCCTGACCATGTATGATGATATGAGGCACCCCAGCACCACCAGAGTGCTCCTCATCCGCATGTTGCTTTGAAGGTGAGCAACACACCAAAGCAGCTGCCCATCTGCTGGTGCTTTCACAACACACTGTGCACGGACAGCCCTTGTTTTTCTTTATTGTATCACTCATATGTGAACTTTTTACGTCCCTCTTCCCTCAAAACAAAAAGACTGAGCCAATCTATTGATGGCTTGCTACCAATTCAACAAAACAACAACATGTGTGCAGATTTGTACTTTGGGTAATCAATACTTATTCATAGATGAAAAGAAGGAGCAACCTTCCAGGTACATATGTTTAGTGTCAATTCATGACTAGAAACTAAATATACCTTCCACGACTTCAAATCCTCCAACAAAGAGCTCCTGTTCACTTGAGATGCACAACCAGGGTCAGGTAAAGGTTAAGAGTTATCCCTATCTCAAGGTTACTTACACAGAGCATAAACTCTAGGATCAAGTTGCAAAGACTGAAGCAATTGCTCACTCAAAGTCAATCACTTTAAATGGAGGCCAAGTAAAAGCAGAGGCCCTTGGCTTCTGCTTAGCATGAGCCAGCTCAGCTGTTTTACCAGCCTTCTGTCTCCAGGGAATGAGACATTGGACAACAACAAGGCTTCTATTGCAGGACCAGTGAACCAAATTTCAAATCTGATGGGGTTTTTTGTTTGTTTGTTTGTTTGTTTTTTTGGTGTATTTTTAAGGGACTTCAAATTCAACATAGCAGTAGAACTGCAGCAAGATCAGGAAAGGAGGTTGGAGAGGGTCCTGTGAAGTTCTGACTGGTCAGATATGGAACAAACTTTCTTATTTCACTTAAAACATCTCTGGCCAAGCACACTGAGGGCACCACAGTTCAAGGGACTGAGGGGACCACAGTTCAAGGGACTTCTCCATGATGGACTGTCACCTCCTTAAAAAGTCAAAGTTCACTCAGTTAATCCTTGATCCAAAAACGCCAGCTAGTGAAGAACACTGTCTTACAGGTGAGAAAAGAAAACATAAGGAGCCCAAATTCACCAAGATTTTCAAAATCCGCCAAGAATTTGGGGTGCTGCGATTTGAGACATAGAGGAGCCTGATTTTCAGAACAGGTGGCCAGCCACCCTCCCCAGGTTGCCTGCAGGGTGCTGTAAGGCTGTGAGATGCTGACCAGTTCCTGGTCACCTTCTCTTTCCTCCTGTCCAGATCCATTCAGCTACCCCCACAGAAATCCCTTTGCAAGCCTAAATGAAAGTCTGCCAAAAAGCTTTTCAACTACCACAGCCTCTCTAATGCCTAGACACTTGTCAATGTCTCTTCCTAGCAAGTCTCTAAGGATGTGCTCACAAACCACCATGTCAGTAGATTCCTCTGCTGAAACGAAGGTACCATGAAGTACTTCCTATTACATATATTAAAGAAAATATTTTCCCTAAATAATGTATAGTCTAAGACTTAGGAAGGATAAAAGGATGAGATGTGGAGCTTTATTATACCTAAAATCTGTAGGCTTTAAGTTGTGGGCACCTCTCAATTAGGCCTTTAAGTTGTGGGCACCTTTTGCAAACACAAGGTTCCACTCTCAGGTCTGTCTTCAAAGATCTGGCTTGATTCAAAGGAATTTCTGAAGAGGAATGGTCATGATCATCTTGTCTAGACATTCACAGTCCAAGCACCTGATGGGCTAGTTAATATTTTGCTCCCCACTCCTTTTATATTTTAAAAAACTACCATCTTGCTCCTTTGCCAGTGAGCAAAGGACTAGTCCTGCTGTTAACCCATTTGCAAAATGAGAACCAGAAGTCCAATTCCCTTTGCTTAGCAGTGCTAAGTCATCTGTTCTTACTCCTGGGGCATTTCTGACTTATCTCACAGGCAAATAGCAAGGCTCAGGTAGTTACTATTTGCAGAGTGCTTTGAAAATGCTTTAAGAAAGCTTTATATAAATGCAAAGTATTATTATTGTATTACCTTTCCTAAGCTTTCAGTATTTCCAGCCAGACTGTGGGGCCACCCACTTCCCACATGTGTGTGTCAGCAGGAGGAATCATTTTCTTACTACCTAAATATCTTTAACACCTTTTCCAAAGTGGAGACTCAATAGCTTTCTTTTGGCTGCAAGGAACATCATCCAAGGCCTTTCCCACCATGTCTCCTTTACAAACTGGAGCTCTCCAGTCCCTGTTCTTGC
Organism: Rhynchotus rufescens; assembly: GCA_032273925.1. Lineage (NCBI taxonomy): Eukaryota > Metazoa > Chordata > Aves > Tinamiformes > Tinamidae > Rhynchotus > Rhynchotus rufescens. The sequence goes on from JAVCKT010024181.1 coordinate 31,783, forward strand.
TGATCATAACTCATCAGCAGATCTGTTGTCAGGTGCCAGCTGCAGAAGCAACACATTGCTGGTCAGGAGCAGATTCTACCCAGTGCCGGTCAGAAACACAAGTTCTTACGTTTCCTTTAATATAACTTTTAAAGTTATTTGCCGATCAGCACCCAGAACTCCTTTCACAAAGGTCAGGGATGGGGTAGGACCTGCAGGAACCATGGCAAGTCCCTAAGATACATTCAAGTCTAATGTTTGCTGTGATGATTACCAGAAGATAACATAGATTTTCTTTCTTTTGACGTTTTTACATCCAAGACATCCATCTCTTGCCCATAACTTGAAGCAGTGTGCTTTTGGCATGAGGTCAAGCCAGTGTGTGAATGTCCCTAGCTGGCTCCTGGCAGAGATGCAACCAGGCAATTGTTGCTATCATCTTCAAACTTACTTGTACTTAGTGCCTCTCCCATTGAGAAGTCCCACAAGATAAACATGAGCTTCAAGTCTTATTTACATATGAGTTATCTCCAGTAAGGAAGGAGCATAATCCCACTCAGCCCCAGGCACACATGGCCTGAAGATCCCACTGACCAGCAATACTGCTCATCCTCTGTGAGGGTGTCACAGAGGGTGAGCAGTCATTCCTGGTTCCAGGGAGCAACCCACCATGCAAGTCCTGCTAACAAGGCACTTCATCACAGGTGAAACAGAAAGAACAGAGACCCTTTGCTGACTGTCCCAGCTGCCTAATGCTCCATGTCACCGGTGAGAGGAGCATTTGCTGCATCAAAGGCCAGCAAAGCTGCTGCAGAGGGTGGGGGATCAGCTGCCATGTCCTTCTGGCCTGCTTTACACATGCAATGCATTTGTCTATTCTTCCTCCCCTCTTCTCTTGCAGGCGTGGGTGGGAAAACAGAAGAGCAATCTTGCATCTACATCAGAAGCCATCAATCATCCTCTAAAAACAGCTGAATAATAGAACAAAACCAGAGAACGGGAGGGGAGAGGGTCGAGGTGGGTGCTGGGGTATGGAAATGCCTTTGCTGCAAATTAGTCTGAGCCAGGGGAATATGGAGCCAGCAGGGTCCCCAAAGCTCACTTAAAATCAACTGCAGAAACATTACACTAATGTATTTTTAAATATGATTTACTGGACACTCTACATGAGATCATCGGGTGCACAGAGGGAAACAAAGACGGGGCCTGGCATGAGTGATGCACCGCGCATCTTCTCATGCTAGGGCCAGCCCCAAAGGGACAGACTCAGCGAAGTGCTAAAGGCATCATCTGCTTAAACAACACGTCCTTCAAGGAAGAAAACAAGCACTTGCTCAGCTTAACGCTCTGTTTCCAGTCCTGGTCAATTAAATAACTGATTAAAATAAACCCTGATAACAGCATCGTAACAAGTTCCCCAAGCATCCTCATGCGGCTCTGATGATGCTCTCAAATTATTAGCACTCTGTGTAGCTCTATTCATCTTCATCGCCAGTGTCAAGATGCTTCAAGAGGCAAGTGAGCTTTTAATGAGCTCTCAGACCAAAACAGCACAGAGAAAATATACCCAGTGCATACTATTTTAAAGACCACCTAATTCATTTTATTGCATCCACTGTTATGATTTATGAGGCAGGTAGATCAGAGATGTTAGAAAGAAGCACACCCATACACAATATATAAGTGGGAATTGTCTCATTTCTGATATTCCGAAGATATATACCTAGATCACAAACATAAGGATGTACCTTTGGCGGTAGGGTTTGTTTTTCCTTACAAGCCAATGATGCTCTCACTTCACACGTCACTACATAATTATGGATTTGTCATATTGATTTAAACTCCTAGAGTCCATGGGCCTGCCTGCTCACCATTGTTTTATACCAGCACAAATAAAACGACTTAAAAAGGCGTTCTTTGGCCTCAGGGTATTAATGAGTTGTTTCTCGTGGCTCTGCCTCTGTCCCTCACTGACCTCAACTCACATCTACCCCTCACCAAAACAATTTCCATCTGTCAGCTTCACTGAGGACAAGAGGCACAAATGCAAGTGACCCCTTTAACCCTCACGGCGTAACCACTTAAAACATGCTCTCACTTTTTATTTATCCATCAGTTAGATCTCTGGAAGAAAAGGGAACAATTTCTTCTCCAGGACGGTGAATTCTCTTTGTTTAGATGAATATTTCCTGCAGAAACCACTTGCAGGATTTGGGGAGTGATGCGTCATTTCTTGGTGTCCTTCTGGAGACTTTGCCAAGAGCCTCAAGTTGCAGGGCATGGGTATGTGACACAGGATCTTCATATCATCACGGCTCAGGAATTCATCACCAAGAAATAAAACAAAGAGCCATTCAGAGCTCTGCACACATATCTGAAATAAAAGCTTCCCTTTTTAAGCAAGGAAAAAAAAAAAGAAGGCAAAAGCTTCATTGAAACACCGGACCTAGTGCTGATATACTGTGTTAGACCCTGCATGTGCAACACAAGAGTAGTTGGAAAGGAGGCACACTGGAGCACGTGGCCTTGCAGCACTCAGCATGGTCCCTTCATGCCAGGAAACCTGCCCTCATCTCCTCGCAGTCATCTGCCAGACATACATCCACAAACACCCTCCACCTGGGAGTGCAGCTCAGGATCACACCTTTCTGGGTCCTACCCAGCTCCTGGGTACCCTACCCGATTCAAGCATGAACCGAGTTGCTAGTTTTAGGACTGAACTGATGAATAACATGACTTGCACTTTGGGAAACCAAACCCACCAAAGCACTCAGTCTCCCAAGTGTATTTAACCTAGTTACATTGACCAGTGCCCTGTGCCTCTGTGGCACAAAATACCATAGGACAAAGACCTGAGACACCCAGTATTTATAGCAAGCAGGTGAACACAAAAGCACAAAGAAAAGCCTATTTCCATCATTTTAGAAAATAGACTACTGTTGGTCACAGGACAGTTTATTCTTCCAAGTCTAATATCCCTTTCACAATTAGAAGAGCTGCTGGACACTTCATTAAGGAGAGCTTCTCCATGTCACATATAAACACAGGCTCTTTCAGCTGCACCTCTGACTCCTGTCACCATGAAAGGAATCCAACTCTTCTATCAGAACTCTTCAAGCCAAGTGTATTTGCCATATATTTGATATGGGTCCAGACACAAGTATGAGAGTCCACTTGTTCCTTTTCCACCAGACTCTTCAAATCTCCCCAAATCTAGTCCAGCCCTATCATAAATGGAACCACTCTTCTTACCAAGAAGAATCCCCCTTCCAATATAGTTTGCTGAATGTTCTGACCTGAAAGTCTACCACAAAACCTACTGCAAAGTGCTACACACAGGTCATTTTTGCCTTTGCTCTGCAGTTTTTCTCAGGAGAAGGGGACAGATGTCCCCTTGCTGCTCATTTATTCTCTTTTACTACTGCATTTTCACTGCAATCAGATTTCTCACTGCAAACATTCCCATCAACTGAAAATAGCTGAGGATGAAGGAAACTGGCACCACCCGCAAGACCCCCAACCTAATCCATACACCCCACAGACTAGCCACAATACCAAAAGGAGACCACAGAGACAGAACTATCAGTTCTACAGAAGAAATGGCATATTCTATTTGAAGACAAACCCTGAGAAAGCACCAAGCATAGAAGGAATATCAGCAGAATTGTTCAAAGTGACTAGTGATCATGGGCTTGCTCTCAGGTGAAAAAGTTTCTAAAATATATTGATGCTTGGAAATTGGCCAGTCTTTTCGAAGGGAATCTTTTCAAAGGAAGGGGCAGATGAAGTGCTGTAACTATAAAAACATCTCTCTGATGGTCAAGCTTGGCATGGCATAATTCAAGACACATGAAGCAAATGATAGAAGCAGAACTAATGCCACAGTCAGCTGGTTTCAGAGATGGAAAAGGCACCTACAGTAGAATTAAAAACATCTTTCATGTCACTGAAAAAATAGAGTTCGGGCAACTCTTGGCTGTGCATTTCACTGACTACCTAAAATATTTGATACACCCGTCTCTGCCAGCAGATAAAGGAATTCCAGAGCATCTCACTACATTCATTGCCATTTTTTACTGTAAACAGAAAACAGCAGCATGAACAGCAGCAGTCAAGAGGTGGGAATCCACTGGGTAGAGATGACTCATACATGCTTTCCCCAAGCCTTCTCAGCATGCACATTGAATTTATCCTCAGACAACCCTGGCACCAGTGGGAGTAGATGAGAATTGCTCTGCTAGGCACCTTTCAACCTACATCAGGCAGACAACTAGCAGAAGTTTAGCTCTGCTCTAACCTCACTAGGAACATCAGAGTTGTTTTAATAAAAAAAAAAATAATAAAATGTGAGTATGGACCACCCTCAACTATGGCAAAATGAAGTATATGGATGGGGATGGCATCAGTTTACTGCAGACATTGCTGATTCTGCTTATGTGAGAGCACAAGATACCTGACCACAGAGGCAGTTTTCCAGAAACCTGAAGATCACTAGGAATAGATTATTCAGCATGGCCTCCCTCAGGAAAACATGGAAAACCTGTGGCACTCAAAATACTTCAGAGTTTGATGAAAAGCTTAATTTTCCCATTGCAACTTGTTGCTATGAATCATGGGGAAAAAATGCTGCTGACAGGGAGAAATAAACCAAGTCTTAGTGACATATCTCTTAGAAGGGAAAGGAAGATGAATGCTGATGTTAGAAATATTACTGGAGAACAGCAGACTGCTGTCAGAAATCAATAGATCCAAACTTACGTACTTCAGTCACATTGGGCACAGAGCTGAAAATAAACCTCAAAAAAGTCATTACAGGAGGGAAAGTGGTGGGTCATTGCAGAAGAAAGTGACCGGTGAGGAGATGGAGAAAAGGTGAGTGGCAGCTCCCAGGTGGCCACAGAGTGCTCAGAGCAGGCAGAAGGTCGAGGCAGCCGCAAAAGCCACCGCTGCAGCGTCACCAGTGCTGCCCACCCATGAAGAATACACAACCCATCCGTTCAGGTACCACGGTAGTCCAATGGGATGCCAAGGAAAAGAGAATATAGGCACTAGGAGGGGAGGAAGGGAAAGAAGAGAGAGCTGGCAAGCTGGGCAAGGTCACGGTATGCTCTCCGTCCATTTAATGTAAAATTTCAAGGCATGATGTGATACGAATTTATTCCTTGACCCTTTTTGAAGGTCTCTCATAATTCCTGTCTTTCTATAGCTCTGCAAGATGGAATGAAGAGGGGAAATCATTTTTGCTTGTTTGTTTTTATTGATTGTTTAGGTTTTAGGGAGTGGAGTGGGTCTTAAATCAGGCCATCCACCATACATTGTCTATCCTCCTGGCCACTACCACACAGCAGATACCACATACCCCAGTTGGTCGTAGCTCCTTCCTTGGAAAACACAATTACCACACTAGGACAGACCTAAAGAACATGTAGGATGCCAAAGCCTGCACTGTCCTTAGAGGACAGTCTTTAAGACTCTTTACACAAAACGTGGACCATGCTACGTTGGGCAACAATTGACCCACTGTCCTCCTGCGGGTTTGCACTCTGAAATCCAAGAAAAACCACAATCTTCATTTGAACTATTGTGGCAAATTTGGTGTACATGTGTGCCTCACTGTCCATGTCTATATGTACATGCTTGTCTTTCTGTGTGCAAAAGCACCACAGGAAGCATACACACACACACACACACTCTATGTTTACCAGAAGGTCTCACCACAGCGAGGTAAAGCCATCTGCTTTCCTTCCCCCAGCCAGCACTGCCTGCAGGCCTTTCACTATAACCATAGGTCTTCTCACTTGCATTTGAGCGCATCCCTATTTTCTCCTAGTCCAATGGGAATTTCCCTTCCCACTTTGCTCACGTCCATGGAAGTGCCACAGACACCACTGCTGCACTCAGAGGCCAGCATGCTTTGCATGCGGAGCTATCTATGAAATCACAGCTACATAAAATGCAGCAGTCCCTCATAAATTTCCAGAGATGAAATCTCTGACACAAGCTCTTAAACCATGATTTAAAAGCACAGCCAAAAGCAGAAATGGGAACCTAATTCATCCAAGCAAACTGCCACTTCCAGGAGTTGGGAGCATAAGTGCTTGGACAGCAGGAGAACCCATTATCCTGAGTCAGTGTTTCCAAGGGATCCTGGTCCATGCTAGGGCCTGATCTCCAGCAAGTACCAAGGACCTTCTTTCTCAAAAATCACCCTCTTTGGCAGCCATCAAGCACCCACTCTCACCCCTGCTCCCTCCTCTTGCTGCAGAACAGAACAAGGGCTGGCCAGAAACAGCCCAACACCCTGTGATCCCAAATCCCGACAACCAGCATGGCAGGAGTTGTAGAAATCCCAACAAAGGGAATCTCTATTGATTGTACTGTCTCCTCAGAAGCAGCAGCTTCTGGTCACGCTTTTCAGGACCCTTCTGTAGCACAGATGTCTAATGGAATACTTGTAAGGATCACACGGGGGTTATGGTGCTGCTCCATCTGGAAAAGGCTGACAAATCGAAGGGAAAAATCTGAGCACATTGCTAAATTCAGTTTACTTTTCACCCTCTCCGGCCTTGTAGCACACTTCGTGCAAACTTTTGCATGGCCAGGTCCCCTAAACATCTGTGAGGTGCCAGTACAATTTGACAATCGAATCAAGCTTTCTTGGCTCCAGTTTTGACAAGCCGAACACATTTCATGAAAAGGAAAATCAGAAATAGTTTAATTTAAGCATCTATTTAGAGGCATGAAACACACCACAAACACAATTCTAGTCACAAAGTTCACATTCCTCTATACAAGTGAGATTGCTTGGAACGATGGTGATCTGCACATGGGAAGTTGAAGATAACAGATAACAGGCTATATCTGACATTATATTTTTTATATCACCTACCTATACCAGACAGGTCTGAAGAAGCTAACTGCAAAATTCACATAGTCAAGGTCTCTCCCACTGTCTTCTTTACAGATACTTAAGAACTAGCTTTGAGAGCGCCAAAAAGATTATCTTTGACCACGGATGTTTTTCTAGAACTGGCTCAGTTTTATCATTCCTCTTTTGTATCAAAACCCCATCAAAACTTGTACTGCTATTCTCTTTTATATAACTTCTTTCCTTCCCCCATGAAAACCACCCTAAAACATTACCTAAAATATAATCAGCTGGGACCCAAAGCCTCAGATTTCACTGGGATTAATTCTAATTTCCTCCGGCTGAGGAATGCATAAATAATGCCAGCTTCTTAAATTAAGAAAATAATTCAAGGTACGACTGCTTTTCGCTCCCAAGCCAACAGGTCAGGCAGGGGATGCCTCCTTCCACAAGCCCTGTGATCTCTGCTGCTTGACCTCGCTTTTGGCAACCTTGGGAGGTCAGGGAAAACGTTTCCTGAGCCCCGCAGCCTATTGATTTCTCTGCGAGGGGAATTGTCATGGTAATGGGGATCCCGAAAGAGGGGGGCCGGTTCCTCACTGCGAGGTGCACCCGCCTAGGGCAAGCCTGGCCCCAGCAGAGGCCAACAATCTGCCAATCAGTTCCACCCCATGAAAGCTAAGGTGAACGTGTGGAGACCTCGCCACCTGTATTCTAATATACAGCTGCATTGAAATTTTCCTGGCAGGGTCTGAATTTTAATGTTTAATTTACTTGAACTAATGGGTCACAAAATTCCCATCGAAACGCAAAATACTAATGAACCTTGGATGGACAAAGAGACCTCCAGGCTTTGATCCTTTTCATTGTCGTATTTTAAAACAAGCAACTCCTTAAGAAGGTTAAGGACGCAATAATAAAGAATTTCTAGTGTGTGTACATGATCATGCTATACTGATGCACTTCAGCGTTAATAATATTGTATTAAATTTTATTGTAACCTTGCTGACATTTACTGCAAGGGAAAGTGCATAAGCTTAACGGCCTTATAAAATACAGCCCAGTAATGTACCTATAAAGCATAATATTTCTATACCAATGATGAGCTATTGCAATTGCATCCAATTTAGTGGCTCATTATTAATGAGCGCAATCACCTTCTCAGTCACATGCTCCGAAACACAGCATAGTATATTGATGCCATTTCACATTTTACAAGGCAGCTGCTCCAATTTTTCTCAGTGGTACAATGATCTGACAGTGGAAATTCTCTTCTCATTATGAATTAGCTGTAAAATGTACCTGATGATAGAGACGTAAGCCCTCATGCACATCACCGGGGCTCTAGCCTATTCAAGGGAGGGAAACCATCTTCCACCAGCTGAGATCAGGCCTGTTAAAGCTGACTTATCTCCCTCAACTCCCGCAGTCAGTCTTTTGCCAATAAGTGCCATTGTTCAGCAAGATTTTGTTAAAAGTAGTTATTTAAGGCCTCTTATGCTCCGCTATGGCTAAACAATCTGCAAGTGGCACAGACTTTTCCAAAAGCACTTGGCCACCCTTGGTGTTCAGCTCCCTGAAAGCTTTTATGACTTTCACTTGGAGCCCAGCTCCACCTGGAAGGCTTAATTATCTTGCTAAACTTGAGCCCTCATGGTCAGCACTTGGAAAATCTCACTTGGTACCAAAAACGGCACTTCAGTGGAATTTAAGCACCTCCTTATATGAAAGCACTTCTGAAAGGCCTAGTACCCAAAACCTATTTTTTGCTAACAGCATTTAAATTTCTCAGGTGATCTGTCTTTGGCCTCTTTTGGCTGTTTCCTAACAAAGGCTCCCAGGACTCTCCAAGACTACCCCATTATAGATGGTACATCTCTCTCAGTGAAATAAAGGGATTCAGAGACCATGTCAAGTAATAACTGTCCTTACCATCCCAAAGAAGGCCTCTCAAGCACATCCACAGGATCGTTCCCCAAGGACAATGAGGCCACAGGTCTCCACCTCCTTTTAATTGCAATAAGACCCCACAGGAGACAAGGGCCCAACACCCTACAAGATGTTGGGGTGCCCCAGAATGTGCCAAAGCAGGCCTGCATACCTGAGAACCTCTCTCACATGGCACAAAACCCAGCGCAATGAAGTCCTCAAGTGTAGCTGGGGATTTTCGGAGCTGTCAAGGTGACACAGCCTCAAAGCAATCAGTGCTGCTCAGCAGGATGAGACAAACACAGCTGGTACCTGGAGGAGATTAATTCAAACAGCCATCTTGGCTGGAAGACAGGGAAAAATTTTGAGACACTGGATGTGGGGTAAAGAAAATAAGTAGTTCATTTTCTTGGAGCATTAAGCTGTAATGGCTGTCAAGGGGGATTACTGATATTGTTATGCCAGTGTCAGCACATGTTGTAGAACAGCTATATTTTGAATTTCCATACTTACTTAATTTAATGTTCGGATAATCTGACAAATGAAACAGGGGCCTCAAAGACTCTTTTTCTCCCTCTTCATTTAAAAAAAAAATCATTCTATTAAGAATGTTAAATTCTTGGGAGCAAGAGCTGGCATACACAGAGGGCACATACTAATCTCATTTATGCTGAGATTTGCTTTCTGTTAAGCAACAGAAAAACAGCTAATCAAGCATAATTCAATAATACATCATCTGCAGATGCAAAGACTCAGAAGAACGGTATGGAGCTTTGCCTATATACATGAGCTGATGATCTGGGCCAGGTGCATTTAATTGCACGTGGTGCGTGGGTACACACCTAACTCACTCCTCTGCGGCTCCTCCCCAGCTTTGGGCTAGCAAACAAACTGGAAGCAAAGTGTTCACCTGCTGACACTGCTATGCCCTCTGCCTCGCAGCGCAGAGATATCCTGAAAAATCTCTCTTGCACTGGATAGCATTTCCAGACATCCCAAAAATAACCTTATACCCCTCCCAGAAAACCACAGACAGAAAGACATAGTCTGGTCAGCAAGTGCATTCCCATGGCCTCGAGTCCCTCCAGGTCTCCACCAGCAGTCTTCTCTATTTCTATACATCACAGCCACCAAGCTGAATAAACTCAGTAGAAGAACTGGCCCATTTGTTCTAAATATGGGGTATAATATGAGAAAATGGCTCTGCATAGAGTCATCATGGCCTATTTGCAGCAAGGGACCCTGTGAATACAGAGCAAAAGTTCTAGTTCAAAAAATGCCCTGTAGCTTCAACTAAGCCCGTGGAAAACAAATTGGATCCTCAGCACTGCTGCACCAGGCATCTACTGCTGAGAAGCTTCAGCTTTGATGAGAGTAACTTTGTTTTGTGGAGGATTTCAATATCCCACTTCTTGATTTTATTCATATTAATGCCCAGATTTAAAAGAGTTGAAGTCTTTTCCGCAGAGAACAGAGATGTGGCTCGGGGTGAGGTGCCCAGGGCTGTGCTGGAGCCCTGGGCCTTGCTCAGAGCTGCTCTGCCAAGAACCTGGAGGAGACTCCTTCAAACCTCTGAAACGCCCGCACTAAGCATCAATCAAACTGTCAAATTCTCCCCAAAAATATTTTTCTAGTTTCACAGATTGTAATGACACACAGTCAAGTTGGAAACAAAAAAAAAAAAAAAAAAAAAAAAAAAAAGGC